>SMGT01001291.1:0-17513 GCA_004794575.1 Lanistes nyassanus | reverse complement strand
CGACATCTTCGTGACTAACTTGTGCATGGCGGATTTACTGATGGGTGTGTACCTGTTGATAATTGGTATCGCCGACCAGAGGTACAAAGGTGCGTACCTTTGGGAGGATGTGGGATGGAGAAACAGCAGTTTGTGTAAGGTGGCGGGATTTGTATGCTTATTGTCCTCTGAGGTGTCGGTGTTTATCATCTTTTTGATCACTATCGATCGTTTTCTAGTTCTTCGTTTTCCGTTTCACCATCTGCATTTTGAGAAACGGTCCGCACAGTTTGCATGCACAGTTACCTGGCTAGTAGGGGTGGTTTTAGCAGTGATCCCTCTACTGCCAGTGACGTCACATTGGCAGTTTTACAGCCAATCAAGTATTTGTACACCTCTACCAACGTCAAAATTTGATTTTCCTGGACGCTGGTATTCTTTTGGCGTGAAGGTTATTTTAAATTTTGTTCTTTTTATATGTATTTTCATCGGTCAAATGTTTATTTACTTGTCTGTACAAACTAACTCTATTTCTTCCTCATGTACTTCTAAACCTAGTGAAGACTTTAATATCGCTAGACGCTTGATATCCGTAGCAATATTAAATCTATTGTGCGTGTTTCCTATCTGTTTTATTGGAATTTTAGCTTCTAACTATGAAGTCCGTATTTTCGGAGAGGTCAATATCGGAATAGCCATTTTTGTTTTGCCTTTGAATTCTGCGCTGAACCCGTTCCTGTACACTATCAACATTTATCTGGAGCGCAGGCGCCTTGCAAGAGAGGAAAAAAGACGAAAGTTTATTATGATGCAGTTAAAAATCTCAACTAATATCAAGTTAGATGAAAAGAGCAAGGTGAAGATGACAAGGCGGGATGCCCTTGACTAAGTCAGAACGGTGCTTTCAGTAAGAGCCTTGTCTCCAGAAGACTTGTTAAGAATCTCTCATAGAACTCGCCCTGACAGTGAAATGTCACAGCTCCAAGGCTTTTATTTTGCCTGAAAACAATGAAATAAGTGTTGAGTTTGGAAAACATCGAAAATTCGTACTAAATCTATATTGACGGCAGAATGCATTTTACATGTGCTTCTTTTTTTAGTCTAGGTTTAAGATTAGTTATTAAATTTGTGCATAACGCATACAATTTTATTTAGTATTATATTTACTTTTAAACCATTTTGAAAAGTTCGAAAACATTATTTATCACCCTGATATATAAATATGCGAAATTGCTTGACGGGTATTTTTATAGCACAGTGTTTTTCTTTCTTACTTTTTGTCGGGTTATAGTAGTCTGGTGTTGGAAAGACGATTTGTCTGTAAGTAAAGATTCAAATTCCACTAACAGAAGTTTAGACAACTTCAAGAAACAAAAAAGAGAACACACAGTTGATGTGGTGATGTAGATACAAGGCCTGTTGTCTGATCTAACGTTTCTGACAATTTTTCGAAAATCATAAAATGAAAGTCCACTGTGAAAAAGTGGATTGTTCAGCTACAGTGGATTGTCAAAGCACAAGTGTCTAACGCACAGTGTGGATGGAAAAGAATGCTACGATGTTTTCCCAGGGTCAGTTGCGTTCTTTTGTATGTAGGAACGGGTTTCAGGTCGTAAACAGTTGAAGGCCACCCTGTGAACGGGGATAGCGATTATTTGCTGCATGAGTCGGATGTGTGGAACATGAATGCGACAAAAATCGTTCATTTTCTCTCTTTCCACCTCCAAATATTTATTGTGTTGCCATTTCTGTGACGATGTGTGACGATGTGTGACGATGTGTGACGCATACTACACACCATAGTCGACATATGGATTTTTGTCACATTTTAAAGATATCCGTTCGCCTCCCACCTCATCGTGTTCTGAAAAAATAAGACATCCTTCAGAAGAATGGGTACTGGATGTCATCCATCACCCGGAACTAGTATAAAGGCAGACATATGCATATGGGTATTTCATTGTCTATATATTTTTTCTCTCGATGACTCTAGACACAGTTGATGCCATGTAGATTTAACAGTCATCTGCTTTGATCCGTCCCGCCACTGGAACAGCTAAAGGCATCGACACATTTCCGGCTTTCATCCACGTGTGTAGGTGACACATAATACGCAGCTAGCACATCCTCCTTGGCCCAAGCATGGGCCAAGCCAATATTCCAATTTGGCCCAAGCATGGGAGTCTGGTTTGGGCCAGGCTGGATGTGATCATTGGGCCTGGTTGGGGCAAGATTGGGAGCCTGCTCTAGCCCAAGTTTGGCTAGGGTATGGCCCAGTAATGGCATACTGGCATCCAGTATTGTCACAAGCGTGGCATTCCTATGATACCGGCAGCCAGTACTGGCCCATCCAATGCTAAACCTTGGCATCACCATTATATTGGCAGCCAGTACTGGCACATCGTGGGATAGACCTTGGCATTCCCATGACACTGACAGCCAGAATTTCCACATCCTAATTCGAATTTGGTTACTAGGAGACTTGTTGTCCAGCCAATTACTGTGTGTATACGCTTTTGTTAGGTTAAATGCCACGGAATTCAGTTTTAAAGAATGGCATACAGATTAAATAACTGACCTCTCGCAAAACAGTCTGAGGCGTCAATCTGTGTGCATTTAACTATGATCACTCCTCTTTCATACTCGCTCATAAAAATTGCTTTCAAAATTTTACAAAAAATTCTACACGTTCACACGTTATTGCTTATCAATAGACGTACTGTCAACACATTTATAAGCCATACAAGTCATATCAGGGGGCACCACCTCAAAATCACCTTGCTGCTTTGAAATTTGTCTGGTACACCTAGAATCAGACAGGGAAACTAAAGTGAATGAGAAAAATTACAAATTGTTATGCACACAAAGTATATGCCACCTCTCGATGACCACTCCCATAGACTAATAGTGGTAAGTGTCCAATGTTGTAAAGTGGTATATAGTTTGAAGTAAACACTACAGTTCTCTTACTGTGTGCTGTTATGTTCCCCCCCCACACACACACACACACATCATACAGGCACTAACAGTGTGTATCTGATGCTTTTCACTCTCTCACACAGGCACACTGTGGAGAAAGAAGCTCGGGTGAGGGGGTGTCAGTTTGGGAGAGAAGGAGGCGAGAGAAAAGAGAGAGAGAGGAGGAGGAGGGGTAAGGGGTTTAAGAGAAAAGGAGGGAGGTGCTATGTTATCTACATGCAATTCCTTAGCAGATCCTTTGATACAAAGGATTTTCTTCACGCCACTGCCCGCCATAGTCCCCTAAACTTTGTTGTGAGTGTGCAGTACAGTCACAGTGACACGCAAAGCCGTGACCAGTGACCTACAAATAAAATCATGGTCGATGACGTCAGGCGTCTGAGTTAGCTTCAAAAGGTCGTTCCGCATCAGTAGCAAGCTTGGTAAGCCTTGGCCCACTCTTGGCAGCTCGGCTAGCGTAATCCCGCCGGTTTGCCAACATTGGGACCAGCCTGGACACCACTGGGCATCCAGTAGACTGAACGCCTGTACTGGCTGCGGGGTGGGACGACCCTAAATGCCAGGTGCCAACAATAAGCCTGGAAAACCAGCCTGGGCAAAGGTTGGCCCAGGAACCTGTGCTAGCTGGGTGGCCAGTATTAGAAGTAAAATACCAAGAGCCGAAAGTCTTTGTGAAACTGATATTAAATAACATTAAACCATAAATATATATGTTACATCTATACGAATATCTTAGTGATTATTTAGTTATCCGTCAGGTATTATTTTGGCCTGTTGCTGATGCTTTTCCGATCCTCCGACTAATGCTGTGAGTAAAGTCAGCATGTCACCACTGGAAAGAAAAGACTATGATTTCCGTTTACAATGTGACTTACATCGGCATTAAAAGCGTTTCCTTCAGAACAATCATCCAACAAAGTTCTTTTGCCTCTTTTATTGTCTCTGTCTTGTCATGTTCCATGATGAGATGGGGACTAACTCTTTCATGACACGAGTTAGTGTTCTTTCTTGGTCAAAATATAACTGCTTTGTTTCAGTCTTGGTGAAACTATAGGGTCTTTGTCTGAAGTATCATTACACTTAGCAGACGTCAATACTTCTAGATTCAAAATCAACAACATACGAGATGCGAGTGTAGCCCGAGATGTCGCACAGATGACAGGTTCGTCCTACAAGACTTCTATATTCTCTAAGCGATGGCACATCTTGTGTCCGCCATTGTTAACCCGTTATGTTCCGACTCCACTGTATGATGCATTAACTTTCAAGAATAAGTTGATGCAGTATGACGCAAGTTGTTGTGATCACAAGATTGAAATACATAATCAGATGATAACATGTGCACGCAATGCAAAATGTGTTTCTATCAAGCAAGGGACAATTGATAGATTTGTCATTTTCGCGTTTATACTATACAACTAGACAATATTCGCTATTTTCATTTTTTAAAAAAGACAAAGCGTGTATTGGTCAGTTAACATTAATTTACGACAATGTTTTTATAGGTAGTATTTTAGGTCTCATTTTCGTTCCTAAAATAGCTACTGCCGTCTCTGGTATTGGACACCCCGATATTTTCCTAATTAAATAGTCTTAAAGATGTGGCACTCAGTAGTCGCAATTTGTATGTGGTCTTCAGAAAACCGTATTAAAATGTCGATGTTAGAGACAAAATTCATTAACCACATTTTCAAGAAAACATTTTATATATCCAGTAAAATATAATTCATTATTTTTTAAAGTAAATTTATCGCAAATGTTTATGAGTGGGAATGCTGTAACGCGGTATGGAGAACAGGTCACGAACTTATCTCAATCACAAATCTGGTTTATCAATAGTGTTGACACAGAAAGACATCTTGATTCGCTAAGGTACACAAACTACGTAAATTGAACAGATCGCACGGCCCGTCTCGTGACCAGAACACTCATGTGGCCTACCTCTAGAAGTTGTCAGTAACCTGTAGGCCGTCGGGCACTAAAGACGGTTGAAAAGTTTGAAACACAGATTATGGGATAGTGATACTACACTCAGAGTTGCTGCCACTGCCCGTCTTAACAGTTAACATACGACAAACCGTTTTGGCTTGTCTAACATGTGGAGTGGCTGCCAGAACTTCAAAGCTGTTCGAATTACTGCGCGATACTGGAACAAACGGCACAAATAGTGTGCATCATTGATCTTGTAAAATCTCCATGCAGTCATGTTAACTTTGCTCCCATCTCGTTTTTTGCAAAATAGGATCAGAAGTGTGTACAGCTCATCAGTCACAATCAGTTCCGTTCCGACAGCCCCTACATCTCTCTCTCATTAGTTAGGCGTCTGCTGGATTTCACACCAGACCACTATAGTTTAACGTTCAACTGTAGCATGTCTGGATACTCCAGCTTACAAATCTCCTTAAGTTTTTCAATTTCAAAACTCTCTTCTACTATTTTCAGGTATTTTCAGATGAAGACAATAATATGTAAAACACCCTCAAAAATTTTACAGTTTTGCTTCCTGTTCTAGACTGAAACAAGATGACACGTCTTTTTGTTTTACTGAAATATTTTCCTATCACTAATCTTTCCATTTCAGTAACCATCTACACATTTCAAAAAGAATTAACTAAGACAATCTATTGTCAGAGAAGAAACTCTTGAACTTGAAATCTTAGAAGATCTTTTCTCTGGTCATTCTATATTGGTTTACAGCTTGAAGCTACGAGGACTGTTCGATGCAGACCTTCCATTCTGACATGAAAAGTATCGGGAACTAGACCAGAATATTTCAGTGGACTAAAGACGTCTGATTGTCCTGTTGAGATACAACCGTTTATTACTACTGAATGAGCTTGTGAATCTTGGAAACGGACGTGTTCTAAAAGGTTAAGCGTGGGATCTTCATCGTTTTTATGATTTATGTGGTGTTCTTCTCGTATACCCCAAATAAGCAGTTATACACAGTAGATTTATTCCAGGTTGTTACTACAAATTACTACTGTCTTTTCAAGTTAGGCTGCTGATAATTACCTTAGCAATAAGCTACCGTTTGAACTCTCTTTTTACCAGAGTTTTGGTTTCAAAACGTAGGAATCAGCTTGTTGTTCAATTTATTTGTATTTATTACGTTTTTTATCACCTGTAATGTACACCTGGGTGTGTACTAAAATGTCGCTGATATGGGAAAGATGGCATCGAAAAATGAATAAACAGTATTTTATAAATCCATACAACAATAGTTTAAGCATTAAACAAGATATTTGACTATGTTTACCAAAAATACTTCTTTGTTGAAGAAAGATAATTCTGATTTGACTGTCGGTGACAAGCGCGATGAAACTCCGTATTCAGCATTGAGAAACAGCGATACCTGCAGCTCGACGTCTGGCGTCAATAACAAAGACTTTTTAGTTCTGGTCTAGTGAATATTTTGCTTTCGTGTTTAAATTCCTTTCCTACAGTCTTCTGCTTAAGTAATAATAGTTGGGTATTAAGGAAGCACGTCTTTATGACACTTTTTCATACTTTCCTCTCCCTTGTCTTCACAAACAGTACAATTTTTTGCGGCCGCCATTTTGATCGCCATCTTTGCCTTCATTTTGTGGCATTTCTCCTGTGTAACCTTGTCTCTCTATCCGTGATGAATAAGTATTTACTGTCTATATGTAAATCTTTCTTTGCGCCACAATAAAAACTAAATCCTTGATGCCCGAAGGTAACTGTAGACATTTAAAGGACCAAGGCAATCATGTGTATGTATGTATATATGTATTTTTATATATTTTATATTTGTATATTTGCCATGTATATTATATATTAATGCGGCCTTTTACAAACATTACATCATTTGCATCACATGTTTTGTATAGACTATAAGCATAAATACTGCTTTGTTTATAGTGTAAAGAATGTTTAGAATATGAGAGCTTAGAGCAGGTACTTCACAGAATTAAGGAAGTATATTTGTTAGCACTTAACACATCTAGTAACCATTTTTTAATATATACATTTCTTAAAAATTTGGCAGCACGTGTGTATGTATCAATACAAAATATTCATACTGCAAAATAAAAATAAAAAATTACACATTGCTATTGTTTACTTTTATTCACTATTACTTCGGTTAGTAGATGGTAAACGCGCTTTTCAATCTCATGATCTCCACAAACACACAAAAGTACACACAAATACACATAAGCGCACACAAACACACAAAAGTACACACAAATACACATAAGCGCGCACAAACACACCAAAGCACACACAAACACACATAAGCACACACCAACACACATAAGCATACAAAACATACACACGAGCACACACGGCATGTACGGGGTGGCATTTGGGGAACGTGTCAGTGACCCGTTGGCTGCTCAGTTACAGGCTCGTGTCCTTCTGGGCCGCTCACACCGCCGTCTAGAGAGGATGCCCATACAACCAAAACTTGAGACAAAATAAAAACTAAATTCGAGAACTTTCTGAAGACATTGGATAGCAGAAGTTCGAGTACATTAAGATTCATTAGATGTCAAGATATTATCAAATAGTCTCAAGTTTAAGTTGTAGTTAATTATGGAAACTAAGAGGAGCACATGGGAAAAGGACCTTGAAATAGGGAAGGGAAACAAGAAGTATTTCTGGCAGCCACACCTGTCCCAAACATGTGCAGCCTTTCTTGAGTTCGACCATGAGTAAACCCAGAATTTAAAGTTCACCACCATAGCTTTACTGTTTTGTGTTATACTAACATAATTTTATGTCGTAGCCCCTCGTGTTGTATCGTGTCAGATTAGACTGAATTACGTTGTTGGCGGAGAGACTGGGTGGGAGAAGGGGTGTGCCATTGCTGAACCATTAACTTAGCCGCCACAGGGCTCCTAGCTCGACCACCACTGCTGATGCGGCTTGTTAGCCTTTTTTCAAAAATTCATTTAAAAAATCCCCATAGAAACTTTATTTAAACTCGGTTGCAAACATCAATAAACGAAGAAAACTCATTTCTTACTGTGTTTCTTGGACCTTGTTCCGTAATTTATAAATCCTTTGATGAAAACACAACCGAAGTTGAAAATCAACAAAATCCTCACGATTCCTTATACAGTCTGTTTGAGACAGTTTACACCACGTGCTTGCTCTTTTTTATTTTCGTAATCACTCTTTTGGGTCTTTCAGGCACAAATACTCTTGTCTTCATCCACTTTCTCATAGTAAATTTTCCTAATCAGCATGTCATTTGAAGAGTAAATCTAGCATTTCTCAAGTGGCAGAGCGCGTCTGGATACGCACTTCACATCCATTTTTCACTCGCTTGGAATTGTGGTCGGAAACCGGTTTAACACAATATAAGGGAAGCAACTCATAAAGAAATAATTAAGCTTTCGAATTTAACATTTCTTTACCTTAGACCACTCCCCGCAACTAAATCTACAAAATGCGACACACAGCGCTGCGCGTGCTGTGGCGCGTTTGCTCTCCATGCGGCATTTTTGAATTCTAACCACACCTAACAAGTGCCGCGTACCCAGAACCCACTACATCACGTGAAGGTGACATTATTGCTGTGTTTCCCCGCCTCGACTTGCGGAGTGCGGTGCACATGAATCGGCGACTACTTCTGCAAAATCTGTTCTTTAATATGTCAGAGCAGTTTCGAATTTGGATTGGGACTAGTATTGCCTTTGAAAGTAAGTGGATATGTTTAATAAATGCAGAGATACATCCGCTCGCCTGCAGGAACAATATGACAACATTGAAGGATTAGTCTTACCAGTATAAAGGCCTCCGTGCTTCTTTAACAGCGACCTCACCGTGACCTGTGGTTGACTTTTCTGGTCTTATTTTGATTTGTGATCCCTGATGGCCTATGGCGGTAATTTGTGAACATCTTCTGACATTGTGATATGTAACACGACAAACGTCTTACTGTGATGTGACAGTCACCCCAACATCCCGAATCAGATCTTCGATATAAACCTGTGTCTGGAAGTTACAAGAAGCAGCTTTGTTCGGCGCGAAGCTTTGGGAAAGCTGCGGGCCTGAAAGAACGCAAACTTGCTTTATTTACTGTAATGTCATGAAAAGCAACCATGTGTCAACTTTTAAAATAAATTTGACGCTCAGTGTCACCCGTGTGCATCTTAAACTACTTTACTATAATGGGTAAAGTATTATTTGGACATTATCCTATTTTGCAAAAGATCATTAGTTTGATTAAACTAATTCTTATACAAGTTCTATCAAGCTGTTCGGATTCTTCGTCAATTCTTTCAGAAAATTCCAATAACATCTTCGAAGAGGGGAAACTTTAATCAGATTTATATTATTGTCTATTAACTGTGCCCTAGCGAACCTGAACATAAATAGCGGAGGGCCCATTTCATCCATTTTTTCATCAACTTTGCGTGTGATGTTGGTGGGTGTGGAATGTAACCACAGACGCTCTGTAGCAGACTTCGAAGTAATGTGTACTATGCGAGTAGCTCTCAAGGGAGGTAAGTGTAGATTGCGTTCTCTCCGTGCAGAGCAGAGTTCTTTTCTCTTAAAAGCCGCCAGCGGGTACAGGGTTGTGCCTTCCTTATAGGTGGGAGAGGAATGGGGGGGGGGGGAGGGGAGGCCGGGTAAGGTGTTTTACGTTGGATTAATCGTTTTTCGTATTTTATTTCGTTCTTCTTAAATAAAATTGCATCTTTCTTTATAGACATCTGTATCTATAGTCTGGATTATCCCTGAGTTCTGGTAGAGGTATCCCATTCGTTACGTATACCGACAAGATCACAGCGGAATATCACTCCAAGAAATAATCCTTGACCCCTAGCTAGATTACAGGTAGCAGTCTTCAACGCACTAGCCTGCCTGTCTGTTACACATAGCGATCCAGCATTTCCTAATAGGGACAAACCATCCTACCGTCGCTAATACAAGCGAAAAGAAAAAGTCCTTATTAACAATCATCCCGCACGTAACAGTTGTTAAATCCCGGCGAGGTTAGCATCAAAATTATTGAAAGTCGCAATATTTGTAAAGTCTGAGGTGAATTAAAGTTGGTATTTGCACATACACATACACGGGCGCGCGAACACACATGCACACACACGCACACACACAGGCACACACACACACACGCGCGCGCGCAAATCGTGAGCATACAGAAGCTATTCCCTTGACAACCAATAACGGGGTTAATTGATCCTTGTTAGTAATAGGGCGCCAAATACAAACTCTCATGGAAGCGAATCTTTTTTTTGTGGACAGTTTTGACCTCAGGTCACGGAAAATGGCGCAAAAGCGGTCCCTGTGACGTCAGTCAAATTTCTTCGTTGCATCGCCCTAGTGGAGCCCCCGCCAGTGTCAAGGACAGCCAGCCCCTTTCTGTTCGTTATTCCTGACAATGCCAGCTAAGACTTCATCTTTTTATGGGACGTGTCGGTAATTCTGAGAAAAGTGACCAGAAGCAAAGGTTTTTTTTTCAGTTCGTCTATTTCTTGAGTCTGAAACACTGTTCTTGTATATATATATATAGCGGACTGCGGTCATTTCGCACTGATGGGGTGAACGAAGTTGTTGGGCGAACTGGAAATAGGGTGAAACGACAGACAGACAAAATAACAGTTGAGTGAAAAGCAACAGTAGCAGCAACATTATCCACAGCAGCAACAACAAACACGAAGATGGAATGATTACGATTGATTAGTATGATGACGACTATAACGATAATTAAACAAATCTTGACGAATGTACCAACACTATTTATAGTCTTAATTTTTTGTGATTGCAAATGAATGCCATGTATACGAAAGTAATGGAATAAAGATGGGAAAAACCTGCTGCTCACTTCCACACCCATGATTTGTCGCCCTTCGGAAAAAATGTGCTTCTCCCGAAAAAATTGTTTCCCCTCTGTAGTTGCTGGGGCAAAGTGATTATAGTTTTTAAGCCATCATTGTTTTCAATTATTAGATTTGCTGTACTATATTTTCTGTTTAGTACAAACATCTTAAGTTTCATATCTTGTTGCCGAAATATATTGAACACGATGACCATACCTCCCACTTCAAAGGCAGAGTTACAAAATACATGTTGGCTGGCAGGTACGTGCATGTGTATTGACTGATGTTACCTTCACGTTTTGTTTTCAAATTCCATAAAGGATAAAGATCAAAAATTAAACATTACTTTCGAGTTTTCATTTATAAATTATTCTTTATATGCGAAGATGTGCCATATTTTAATCTCACATCACAACCTGGCTGCGGGCGATCAAGAGACTGTCTGTTCTCGACTAGCCCTGGAGACTTGGATTGAGTTGGCACGAAACGTTATTCTCGGGACTCGTCGATGACGTCAGGCGGACCTTTTCCTACCAAATAAGGATTCCGCTATTACTCCACGTGCACTACTGAACATGACCAGTTAAAAATGATCTCAACAAGTTTTCTCGACATCAACCCAAACAGTGTAAATTCCCTGAGAAATCTAACTCATTAAAGTCCCAATTCTGGCGGTTTTCTTCCTTTGTTAAGTTATATTTGGCTCACGCCACTCCTTATACAATCAAACAGTTTTCTCCAGATATAGTATTTCTATTTTAGGTAACGTACCATTCATCGCCAGGAAAGAAAGGGTGGGACGAAAAACATAATCGTTTTTGCATTCAGTGGTTTTGTTTACAGTTAATTCTCTTGTATAATCTTCGGTTACATTCGGCCATAAAAATCAGAGGACATACGGAAACTAATTTAGTCCTTTACTTTTATTCTTTACTTTTCCAAACGAGTTCAGTGTACGAAAATATTAACCACTAAAACTAAAATTTTTAATTTTTAAATAAGGATTCCAAAAATTGGCTCTAGTTTTTAGCAATTAAAGTTCGAGAACTTTGCGAATAATGTTTCAAGCTGAAAGAAGTTTGTCCTTTAAATGCCTAACAGAAATTTTATCTTATGCTGTTTGAAGTTGGGCGTGGAACGGGATGAGTCGTTTACTGGTAACGGAAAAAAACACTATTTTATTTGCAGTGACGGAATTTGAAAGAAAGTAAAACAAGTTTTTGATGGCAAAATAAAGTAATTGCGGCCTTTTTAAAATCCAATCTATTTACTTTTTTGAAACTAGCTACAGACTTATTTCTGGAATTCTTTCTGAGATTTTCTTATAAAACCGACAGCTCCACAAAGCAACCCGCCATGTTCACAGCTGAGGCAAGGCTTCTTAAAGCTAACAGTTCTACCAGTTCTCATTCAATCGAACAGATGCTCAACTAGGATGTGCGCGTCCCAAACTTTATTTGTTGAACATAAACCGTTGCAGGTGGTGGCCGGCTTCTCATGCAACCTGTTCCATAGTCTAGTGGCTATTACAGGACCTCTTCTCTCTCACTACTGTCTACCTTATTAGTAAAACAGACTGAAGCCTGCTCTTCTCTATTATTTTCTAACTTTTGCCTGGCCGCTAAAGGCAGTGGCTTCTTCCAGAGTATAACTCCTTTGTACAGCTGCAGCGGAGGCGCATATAGAAGATAGCCCTGTGGCCCATCCTCCTTTGTGCCCTCCGTCTTCTGCCTGCTAACTCCTGCCTTGGGCCTTCATGGTCAAAACTTTCTAAGTCCTATGACCAGGCAACCATAAGCCCTCAGGGCTGGGCGTAAGCCCGAGCACGCTTCTTCCGTCTGTATCCTTCTCTCTCTTGGTCTAATCTCCGTCCGAATCTCCCTGATTCTCGCATGTCCCCCTATTCTTATTCCTCCCTACTCCAGCGCCCTCTACATCACATTGTCTATTCTTGTAAACAGCATCACGAGTTTCCAAGGGCAGCGACCGGACATTACTAATACATTCGTGATCAGTTGTCACACTGCTGTCGTCTGCTGTCCTTGACTCTTGGACCTGGGAGGTGGGTTAACTACCCTTTTCCCCAATACATATTGTTCCCTGGGTGAAACACGAAATTTACTTCCCTGAACTAAACGACTGCGTGAACAATGCTATTTTTACACGCCAGGTCTCAATTTCGTTACACTCTTTCAATATTCTAGGGACTGTGCTACAAAGTTAGACCGACATACTTATAAATCTAAAGTGTTTTTTTAATGTTTATGCGAAAAGTGGTTTTGCATTAACACATCTTAAGAGAACTGACCATGCATGGAAGTCCATATTCCGTTATCGTACCCCTGACATTAATAGCTTTCGCCAAAATAGCTTATCAAGTGACATCCAGTAAAGGTACGGTCACATTTCTCACTACGTCCTCTGGACAAAACATCACTTCTCAAAGCATAAAACAGGGTACAACCCCATGTCCCATTAACTGTACAAATATCGGAGATGTCAACTCCATCCCAAAGAACGGAGCGGAAAACGATACCGGCTATGTGGACTCTGACAACACAGTCACCCAGATGTTCTTTCCATGGCATAGCAATTCTACTACTGAGAAAACAAGTGTTAAAACAAGTGTTATATCTTCTACCACAGGTAATACGTCACCTTTACATCCTCTACCACAGATAACATGTCACCTTTGCATTCTTTTACCACTGGTAATGCCACTTTATGATCCATTTGATTAACTTAACATACTTCATCCCCGTCTTAGTTCATCATAAAAAGACTAAACAGTTATACTATGTCTTTCACAGTTAAATCGATCGGTCAAATACTTTTTAATAACTCATTCCTTTGGTTGCAGATCGAATAAGTTTAATCGAGTATATTTTTCACCTGTTTAAGTTCAGTTTTTCTTAATGCTTTCAGGTTATTTAGAAATGATAAACTGGAGAAGAAATGAAACGAACCCACCTTTTACAAACACCGCTGTGCACCTAACGGCTCCAGATAACTACATGGTAGTGATTCATCTTGAGATCCTTGATATTAACTGCTTTAACCCTAACATCCGTAACGTGACCCTCCGGTCAGAAAACAACACCATGACGTTCACGATCTGCAGATTAAAGTCAGACAGCTGCACTGCCCGTGCTTTCTATTCCGGGAAAGTGGAGGTGATATATCAGAGCTTTGTGAGTTCCGAGAATAACGACTTTAAAATAAAGTTTTACTTCTATCCAATCTCACAGCCGCCTGTTCAGTTGTCTGCAGACCGATGGAGCTGTGCGACTGCAAAATGGCGGGATTTGAAACCACCTTTTTCCTGTATCTTTTTGTTTGGCTGCAGTAACGATGAAGATGTAGTGGGATGTTGGCAAGCTCAAGGCAAACCACAACAAGGACTAATCCAGGTGGACGGACGCTGTTTTGCTGTTTCGCGTGCAGATGGGGATCGGACATCTTTCTTCAACCGCGAAAATGAATGGTGTCAGCAGCGTGGAGGTCAGCTGGCAAGTTTGACCAGTACAAAACTGCTTGTGTCTCTGCCCGTGCATTTGACCAACCTTGGTTTTCAGCATTCTGTTATCCTTGGCTTAAGAGGAACACCTCCCTCAGCCTTAATAATGTAAGTAAACGGTCCTGTCATTGATTTCTTTGTGTCACGTTTTGGGGTCTGGTGGGTCAAGGAGATTGCACCATAGATTCAAGGTGTGACCCATCCACGACCCTCAGGCCCTAATTAAGGTCCCTTGTTCAAGCCGCCATCTAGCCGCTCACGTCATCACCAGCCCAGGTTAGGTCCACACTTCTGATCAGGAGTGTTGGCTGTAGAAGCCAGGGGCAAGTTGGTACTTGCCCTGAGGCTAGCCAGGTGCGCGGTAGGCTGGACAGGGGAGAATCACACATCAGGAGGAAGCGTCAGGGGCTTTGGTGTAGCCGATGGGTGTAAACAGCCAGGAAGGGGAGGGAGTAGCTATGTCCATTCTAGCTGTCCAATAGGGGCGTGTTCTAGTAGCTGACACGGGGTGTGGCTACTGTTGTCTCTGGCCTGACTGGTTGATACATGTAACCGTCTTGACGACCACGTGTATGTGATGAAATAATCTATGGACGAAAGTTTAGAATAAAAGGACTGGTTTAGACAGTTGTGACGGTATGAAACACTCTGTCCTTCCATTTCCAGCGCGTAACTTCACGCGATCGGGGTCTTCGCGTGACGTCAGATTATAGCGTCAAATCGTGTTTATTTGACGTAACCCACGGGTGACGACAACGCGTCGGTTCGCGTGTTAACGGCCAGTATCGGAATCAGACCACTGCACTTTTCAGCTGGACAGGCCGCTTCTCTGTAAGCTGCGCAGTTAGCCGTCGCAACTGACATCCGACCGTAGCTGACCGCTGAAAGTTGCCCAGGCACGCAAGGTCTACATCACCGTGCGGCGAAACTAGTCGTCTGGAGGACTATTTCGCCATTTCGCCATTTCGCCATTTTGCCATTTCGCCGTTCCGCCACTTCTCTGTTTCGCTTCTTCTGTTCGCTGTTCCGCGTTCGCCGGTTCTTCGTTCTTTGTCCAGTTCTACGCTTCATCCTTCGTTCGCCGTCACCTTCATCAGCATATCCAACACTCCACAACCGTCAACACCCAATCTGTCATCGCATCAGGAACATCGACCAGCGTCACCAGCCCGAGCACGCACGCAGACTGTGCCATCACACGCGTGAGATAAGTCGTGTATTCTGTGCTGACGCAAACGTGGTGACTGACATTTGTGGTCGGTGTGAACATTTTTACAACACAACACTGACTTCAAACATTCACACTAACATTTTCGTTGCCATTCACATCAACCACACATCACCCATTTCATTGTGAGTTAATTAAATGTGGGTTTTCTATACACGGTCGACTTTTGTTGAAAAAAGAACGTGTGCATCTGGTGTGTGACATTCGCTTTTGCAGGCTTCTACCTGTTCCACTGTACTTCCGCTGTAAGTGTACAGGCGCAAATCCAGGTGCAAAACACGACACGTAAAACGTTACAACAGTCGTATTATCTTCCGCCCAAGAGAGCATCTTCGGCCAACATGCCAACCTCAATTTTGGTGGAAGACGTCCTCTCATAGGATATATATATATATATATCAAATATCCTGAGAGAGGACGTCTTCCGCCGAAATTGAGGTTGGCATGTTGTCTTCCGCCCAAAACTACAGTGAGGGCATCGTGAGCCTGAACTCCTGTGAAGAAGAGCTGCTGTGAGGAGACGTACGTGCCTTGTGGTACAAGTCTGCTGAAGGCTGAAGGATTCAGCTGCAGAATTGAGGTGTCTCAATCTGCTGGACGCGTGGAAGTCCAGTATCAACGGCACGTGGCTTAGACCAGTTGCATAGCGCAAGGGACCCTGCGAGGGTGTTGGATAGCTCCAGACTGGTGTGGGACTTTGACACGTGTTCCTCTGCTGTGGGAAACCTCTACGCTGGCCGGGCGGGAGAGGACTGCAGAACGTAAAGGAGGGAGACCGAAAACCGCGACAAGACAACCGTCTGAAGCAGGGGGCGAAGGTCCAGCCTTACAAGGAGGCTGCCTGTAACCGGGCTCTTGGGGTGAGCTCAAGGGGGCTGTGTGTCAGCCTGTGGAAAACGTCATATCCTCTGTGGCGTGTGTGATCGTCGGCATCGAAGTCTGCTGTTACGTGGAGGTGTTCAAGAGGCCTTCAGGGTATCTACTGGTGAACATATCCCAGGAAGGAGCGCTCCAGCGTACAGACTGTCGTGCGGACTGTAAGAAGCATTCGGAAACGAGTGTTGTGTTCTGTGAGTGTTGTGCATCACGTGGTCATTCTTTTCTCTTATACAAGGACGAGATTAAGGTACGTGGTTTGGCATTGTGTGTAATTCTGAGGGGGGGGGGGATTTAGGGTAGTATTAGACGTTATTGCAGATCTAGCTCGAACAGAAGGAAATTGCGGGCCCCTAGAGTTTAAACGAGTCGTAACAAATATTGTCTTGATTGCAAATACTCGCTGTTTATATCAACAATACATTCTTCTTTTGTGTTCACTGTATGACGGTCTTTTGTTGTTCTTTATGGGAGACTGTAGGTGGTGGGGGCTCGCCCATATGATTAAGAAATCATATTAATTAATTTTAGTACTACAGTGATAGTTCCTCCTACACATATGTCACCCTCTTGACGGTGGTCGTGTAAGCGAGCACAGGAGATGACCCGTCAAGACCCAAAGAAATCTCCCAGTATAGTGACAATTTGTATGCGATCCTATTTATCCTATATTTGAAACATGCTCAACGACTAATGCGATAATACAATAGGGACCACAATTGAAGACACTGTTTAACTTCGATTTTTTTGCAGTTATCGAAACAGCTTCCTGTGGTCTGATGCCAGCGTTGCTCATTTCATCAAGTTTAGGAAAAGAGCAGGCCCTGAACTGTGCGCACTAATCTTAGGTTTTACGGGAACTTCGGTGCTGCCCCTTCTGTTTATTCGCTGTAATGAAAATCATTCCATCACGTATCATTTATGTCAGATATCCCACAGTCTTTCACCATACCGAAACATCACAGCACCAAAGTTTTCAACACCAAAATTCAGGAAGGTGAGTACTTATGTTCCTGGTCTTTTGAAAAACTTATGTGGCTTTGAGGATTCTGAGACTATGAGGTGTCACGTGTTGGGGTCTGGTGGGTCAAGGAGATTGCACCATAGATTCCAGGTGTGA
>SMGT01001290.1:0-19743 GCA_004794575.1 Lanistes nyassanus | reverse complement strand
GCATGCTAATCTTATTGTATATTCTTCTGTTAAAACAGCTTTGTTTCACCCAAAACAAAGATATGTTTAGGGTTCTCACCTTTTGAAGTTGGTCCGTCGACGAAATCTTCGGCCCGAAAGTGTCGCATGCAAATAATGCTATTTTTTGATGGTTTCCAATGGTCGCCTTTACCTCCACGCCTAAGAAGATGAACCCATCGATCTTTCTTTTTCTTGTCTTTTGGAAATGTGAACCCTTGGGGCACATTGCAACCCGGTACACAGCATTTGTTTCGGCATGTTGTGGTTTTCGTTATTGTACAATGGTGGCTAGTGTCAGGCCTACTGACCTGAATGTGTCGCGCCACCTAGCGTTAGGTGCAGGGGAAGATAATTTCACCAGAAGCGCTCATTACAAACCCCCCCATCCCCTGCAATCTAAACTACCTGAACTCTCCAAAAAAGGGCATGGCAATACATAATGGACCTCACAATGCAGATAGTAAATGGCCACCCAGATGTTTGATATAGCTCAATAATTCAAAAAGAGGAGGAACTACTTTACCTACAACCAGTAGACTACTGGGAAATCTCATGTATGCAGATTAGAGCATTAAAATTAATATCCCAATACACAGAACTAAAGAAATAACAACTCAAGAAAAATTGAAAAGGCAGAGCAAAACAAAATGGGATCAACCAATAGGAACTCCACCCTGTTACGAGATGAACCACCTCCCACCCACCCACCAGCAGCAGTGTCAGGAGACCAGCAAGCAGGAAACCCTCTAGCCAAAACCAGTCCAGTACACCTCAAGTACAAAGCCCCCTACCAAAAAAATCCCCTCCCCCTCCCCCATTGTGCAAAATCACAAGATGGAAGCACTCTCCTACCAAACTGAAAGACAAGAAAACTGCTGTTACCACAGGTGGTCAGGGGAAACATTTGTGGTACTGCATGTTCTTTGGCTAAGATAAAAGGATATTTCTACACTATCAGCATAGACCACTGTACATCCAACTTAGACCGACATATGGAGTAATGCTCTATCCTGCTTACACTTCTAACCCCTTGACCTATAAGCTAGCAGCTTACTAAATCTTGATTCTGCTTTGTTCACTTCTCTCTATGCCTATTTTCACTTAATTCTCTTAGACAGATTTGTGTGTTAGTAATACTGCTGTTTATGATGTCATTAGGGAATGAAGATGACAGAAAGAGCAGAATGGGGGACATTTAAATATTTAAGATGAAGGGATGGTGTATGGCCATGCTGTTAGAGTACAGGCCTCTGTGCTCGAAGGCATTGCCACAGGAAAGTTTAAAACCTGTGACCCACAGCACATTTTTCCCCAGTTCGCCCAGCTGTGAATGGGTACCCGACCCATGGGTTAGGGAATGCAAGCAGCAAAAAGAGATAGGCAGCACCACAAAAAAGTAGGGATCTCATACACTCCACTCCAACCGCAACAAAATGGTCACAGGACATCCTTTACCTTTATATTTTTAAGATAATCTAACTAGCCCATTCCACCACAGTGATGTTCATTCACCTGATATAAACATTCATCACCACACTTTCCACATTCAAATGTGTCATACCTGCATGAAAGCACCCTCTATCTGGCCAATATCAATGGCAGGATTCAAACTTTTCCCCACGTCCATGACAATGTCAGTTCTTAAAACCTGGATAAAAATGAAGTGATGCAGGTTAAAGAAATTTAACATTTGCATTATTTTTTTCATTTACCTTTTATTTTCAAAACAGCTAATGCACCAGCTTCGCTGAGCAGGTCTGGTGGATCTGACAAAACCTGCTGCCCTTGTTTGACCCCCCTCCCCGCTCTTCTGAGTGCTTGGCTTGCACATTTCTGCTACTGTACCTGGTGATCTCCAGTAAGACAGTCTATCTCCACTTCAGAACATGCTGCTCCGTAAGTGTAGTATGAATAGGGGCGGCCAGTGTTTGTCATCACATTATATGAAACATCAGGTGTCCTGGGACCCATAAAAAAAGTGTGAAGCTTAAGGTATAACTCCAAATCAAATCGCACATTTTGAACGCAGTTCTTTTACCACTTTCTGCTACATTGCTAATACTGTGTTTCATGCTGTAATATATTTCAGTCTAAATTAGATCTCTTGATTCCTGCATTTTGATTATAACCTACCTGTAGAAACCTGTTGCAGACAAACTCAGTCTTGCATTATATGCTGCAGCAATCTGTTAGATGCAAATAAGAACTATGATAATACATCAGTGCAGACAAAGCAACATCCAAGAACATAAAAAGCTAGGGCTAACTGGGCAAGAGGCAGACACAGAGTGAAGGCTATACTCATAATTCATGTGGAATTTCTTCAATTTGTCATGCCATCCAGCTTACCAGAAGCTGAGGTGCTACAAGGATTCATACAGAAGAAAGAAATGTTTTGTCACATTTGTAGATGCTTGTGCAACACGATGTCTTTTTGCAATAACTCCACTTTCTGTAAGCTGCCTGGCATTGCAATCGAAGTTGGTTTGTATTAGACACAGCTTTATTGAATGGAAAGAGGTGGAGGATGACATAAGAGACCTTGTACTTCACTTGGATTAGACAAACATGTTGATAATAAGGCATAAATAGGTTGAATGCATCATGTTACATAAAATTTATTTTCAAAAAGATGTTTGATTTTTTTCTGTTATCTTTCTGTTATCTTACTAAGACAGATTCTCTGAAAGAACAGACCACATCCAAACCCAAGCAGCTTACCAGTTCTTCCCAGCTGAGGCCAGGGTTTTCTTCACGTATGGGCCACAGTTGCTCCCAAAGAATGCTACAAGCATGCTGTTCATTAAAATGCACAAAAACCCATTATGATGACTCAAGTATGCATAAATTAAAACATTGTAAATCTCTAGAGCTCATATTCAGGACTGAATATTCGAAAGCATACACTGAACCCTCGTAATTACACTTTATTTCTTCAATATGTGCTGCTCAAAAGAATTTAAAAACGAGCTGCACTTTGGTGGGCCAGTCAAAGATGTGTGTAATTTGCAAGAAAACAATACACAACCCTGTAGATTTGGGTACATCTTGCTTCATGCTGTGACAGTGAACATCAGTGTGCATGGAAATTAGTGCTGGCACATTCATCACCCACCACAGAAGGCAGCCAAACATGTACACCCAAGATGCCAGACAATGTGTGCAAATCAAATCCTTGTAGGTGACAAATCAAAACAGAATGGGTGAAAAACCCCAATGCACATGCAAACCATGTGTAATGTGAACATAATCCAGCCACTGCTGAGGGAGTGGTGTTCATGGACATGGGCAATAGACACTTTGTAACCATGACTCCACAACAAAAATTCAGTGAGGCTGATCGTGGCAGGACTGGGGGTGGGGGAGTGCAGGAAGGTATCGGAGTCCAGAAAGTTACTCGCCGATTGGGAGTATCCCATTCAGTCATTATGGCATTGAGAGACCACTACAACCAGATGGGTTTGTCATCCTGTTAGCTTTAGGGGACAGAACAGTCATCGCCAGAACATTCAGAGGGCAGCTGCAAGCAGCCAGCAATGTCACTGTCAGTGACCAGACAAATAAGAAGCAGCTGCATGAAGCTACCTAATGTGTAAGGTATTCTGCAGTGCCACCTGTCCTGACGAAGGCTCATCATGCTGCTCAGCTGGCCTAGGCCCAGAATCATCTGGCTTGGACATGTCACTAGCAGTTTCTTAAACCATGAGTCTTATTTTCCCAGATCCTTTCACAATGGCAGAATCTGCATCAGGAGGTGAGAGGGTAAGAATTATCATGATGGCAATGTGAGGGAACATGAACCATCTGATGACGGGGCCATCATGCTTTGGGGAGAAGGAATGGACATGGCTTACAGAACATCCCTGTATCATGTGCAAGGCAACCTCACAGGGGTGGTGAACAGGGATGACATTCTGCACCCCCTCATATTGCCAGTGCTGCAGACAACGGGAAAAAGTGCCATTCTCCAGGAAGACAATGCCAGACCACACAGATCTCAAGTCATCATCACCTTCCTACAGCAGTAGCAAGTGTCTTGTATGGACTGGCCAGCAAACTGACCAGACCTGAACCCGATAAAGCACATGTAGGACTTGCTGGCCCATCACCTGAGGCCAAACCACCCACCGCCAGTTGACCTTAACTAACTGTTCCTTTTGGTTTAGCAGGAGTAACAGGTGATCCCACAAATGATTCTGGGGACATCGGCTCGGTCCATGTGACAACGGTATCTTGTTTGTATGCAGGTTAATGGAGGGCACGTTTTTGACACTGATTATTCTTTGCTGCACCTGCTCTGACTTTTGTAGACATGGGCTGTATCCTTCATGACAAGTAATCTTGCTGCTGCAATGAAAAAGCCCATTAAATCTGGTCTTGGTCATTATATTACTGAATGAGGCAGACTTCAGCTTCGTTGTGCTTATCAGTCTGTGCTTTGGCATCAAGCAGCATGTGCAGCTAGCACTGGTGTTTCAATTCTTTTGAGCAGTATATTACAGAAACAACTATTTCAGCTAATTAAAAAAATATATTACATGTACTAACAAACACAGCTGCACCATACAAGTCCGAGGACAGGCTGCCTGAAGTGGCTGTGGCATTGGGCACTGCACTAGTTGATGTATCATTCACTCTGATCTTTGATGGTGGGACTTCCAAAACTCTGCTTGCAATCTGCAGGAAAATGCAAATGAATGAATGAATAATCCATCCATCTGCCCATCCACCCACGGACCCATCCAGACATTCACCAAGCAAGAAAGGAAACAAATGCGACCCAACCAACCAACTGACCCACCCAAACAGACCCGACTGACTGACCACCCAACATGATTCAAAATGCTTCCATGTTAGAAATAAAATTTGACTGTATAAGCGGCCTATCTACACTACCGCTAGTGTCTGACGTCATGTCGGCTGACATAAGCATGTTCCGTCGTTCTCAGAATAGCAGCTAGGGTAATTATTCTAGAAGTTTCTTGATGGGTCAGTGTTTTTATAGACAGACCATTTTAGAATGTTGGAGATTTTTTTATTGCTAGAATATTCAGGAATATTATGTATATCAAAGGGAGGCTGGGCAGAGAGCATGTGTCACTGATGGAGTCAGTAAAGAAAGCCAGTCAGTCAGCAGTCAAGCAAATCAGTGCAGAATAGAAGAAAGCGTTGAGTGGAGTTATAGCCATTGTGCTGATGAATAGAGATTTACAGTTTAATTTGTGGAGGATTCTGCTCAACTCTCAATAAGCAACGTTCCACTGGAATTGGTGGGACTGTTATTGTCACTGAACTGGGGTGATTGAGACCACTAGATCATCTCTGAACCAACACTGCGAGTTAAACACCGGTGTTGGACACATGACAAGGTTATCTTCCCACACACATGCACACCCTGTAAGAAAAGGGTGCATAGTGCTGTGCGAACATTAGGTGCTCTAAACTTTGGATCAAAACATTCGAAGGAAAGTCATTATATTGTATATATGCCGAGATCATCACTGAGAATAGTTCTTTTAATTTTATCGTGTCTCCTGCCTTATCCTCTTATATATCTGGGTCTGGGTGCATAGGTGATTGTATCTCCTCTCCATTCATAAAGATGCTTGTAAAATAAACAAGGCAGACCTTATGAACACTCTGATGTCTGGAACCCCTGCCCTCAATCAGGTAGGAATGAAGCAAATCCTACATGAATTTCTCAAAATCTTTTAAACAAGAGCCATGAAGTCAGAAGTCAGTTTTGCTATCTCACTGCCTTGCCAAAGCATACTCACAGTGCACAACTCCATTATCAAGAACTCTTAGAAACTATACGAGAATCCTACAGCTCATATGACAAAGAGAGTGGCCCTACATACACAACAACCCAGGCCACATCTGGGCTCCGCACAGTGCTTTGGCTGTGGTCTGTCCTGGTCCATCCACAAGCAGGTTGCCTGATGCGGGCTGAGGCTGAATCTACAGAAGTTACTACTGGATTACACTAGCAAGTGGAAAGGCTTAAAACACTTGAGGTAAAATCTCTGGATCATCTACTAAGGCCTTCTTTGCTGAAAGCAGACCTTATCTCATCAAAGGTTTGAGTCTGGCACCAAGTTCTTCTCTCGCCACAAAACTTGCCACTCTTTTCCACTAACCTGGATGGTTAATCTGCCGCACAGTAAACAAATCACAAGGTTAGATGTCATTCAAGAGGCAGCATAAGGATGGGATCCATGCACCCCCATCTTATGGTAGATGAGCAAAAACTGATCCTCAGCTGGTCCTCAGATTCTCACCTGGATTGTCTTCGTATGCAGTCCTTGTCCCATCTCCACACCTCCATGAGCTATCAGCACTGTGCCATCTAAGTATATATTTACCAAAGCAGCACCCTGCAATAACAAGAGTAAAAAAGAACACAAATTAAGCCCTTTTGAAGACATACATGACTATTTTAATCAAAACTGATGGAATAAGTCTGAATGGATGAACACTTTTCACAATAATTGAAACCTCAGGATCAATTACTGTAGAGAGGGAACATTGGGGTAGGATCTGGTTTTCCTGCTTTGTGTGCCAGCATTTCCATCCCACCAGACGAAAAGGTCCCAATATTGTACTCTCTATACAGTTAGCTGCTACGTCATTTTATGCCTCTTTTTCTATGTTAACATGTAGTCTTCAAACCTCCAGAATATTTTTGGTGGATTATATCAAAAAAGTGATGATGATTTTAATTATAAAGAAAGTGTGGATATGCGAATTGCAATCCTAAAAAGAGCAACTTTCATTCTCCCTTCTGTCTCACCAAAGTAAAATGGCAACACCTCTTAACTGATGCACATCTTGTGAAATGGCCACCAGTCTTTACTCATATGATTTCAGGCAATTAAAAACAACTGCAAACAACATAAGCTTCCTTCACACACATTTAAAACAATTAAAATATATATATATATACACTTGAATGATTCTATCGATTTAGTTTGTGGATTTGTTTCTCTTTAAAACTACAACTAAACCATCATGAGCAAAAAGTCCATATAAAGTCAATCACAAAAACCATTTGGTATTATAAATCAATTTATAAATTGTGATGGTGTGGGTTCGTTCTGCAAACTTCCTCCTCTCCTCTCTCTCTCCTTCAACAAAGCCAGGTTTTCCTCCAAGCCCTCCACATGCTTTATTTGGAGCTGCCACTGCTGCTGCCCTACATGGTCCGTCACCCCACGGCTCACTGCTACTTCACTGCTTCACTACATCTCCTCTCTGGTATTCCTCCTGCCTCACCCTACTTCAGGACTCCCTTTGTCCGGCCTGCACCCCACTTTTCCTGGGTGGGGGCAGGCCACAAGGGAAGCATTGCCAGCTACAGCAGCAGCAACCAGGTGGAAGTGCAGCGGATACCGCATTTTGTGTTTTTATACATGTACAAGAGTTAGAATAAGAAATCAAAGAATGTATCTATAAGGACATGAAAATATGTGATGAATAGGGTGCGCTTTGCTCTTCCTGTTAGTGTAAAAGACAGTTTAGTAAAGTGAGAAGGAAATAGAGATAATTATGTTAAAATGCAGTTTAACTAGCTATGTGAATCTACTCTAACAAGACGTGTGATGAGTTTGATATCTACAGAAAGAGTAAATGGAGGAGAATCAGAGGGCGTTAATTGTTAGTATCTGGAACTAGAAGAATATAGAAATGTCTAAACAGAGTGAGCCTAACACGGCACGCTATAAGATGGCGTCCATCACAAAATCAATGATAACTACAACACAAAATAGTTCAAATAGTATTTTACACAAAACTTGCCCTTTGGATTTACCATTTAGTTTTTAAATGTACTAAAGACATACATTATTTTCACACTTTTTCATAGCCGTTTTACACTTTTTCACACTTTTTTCTTATAAATAGAAGGCCTCAGTTTGCTGTTAAAGTTTTATTTTTTTAACGCTCAGTTCTGCTCTTGCAATAAGCTTACTGATTTAAAGCTTACATGATGTGACGAAGTTCACTATAAGATTTGATTAAGTTCCAGCCTCTCAGTACATTTTCTATCAGTAGTCCTTGATCGAACAGTCATAAATAGCAAACAACCTCTTTTGTTCGGTCTTTCATTCAAGGTAGTATACTTAAAAAGGACATGAGTAAAATGATCTTAGCCATCAGGTAATGATAAGAAGCATCAGGTAGTTCAGATACACACACACACATTTGCACACACATACACACACATGCACACAGACATGCATACATACACATTTACATATATGCATTGTTATGATTTTTCCGGCGTCTAGTTGCCTACCCAATCAGGAGGTAGAGCAAATTGTTACGGCCGACCCAATTGGCTCGACAAAACAGCCAGGAGAGACCACGCGGTGGCGCGGGGAAGGTAGCTGGCTGAGAGCGAGGGGGACCCGCACCCCGTCCCTCGGTTGACCCGTCACCCTGAGAGGGGGTCGGCTGCGAGGTGGGGGCGAATAACACTCCGGGCTACAGCCCACCACCTAGAATGGGTAGAAAGCCCATTCGCGTTTTTCTGGCAAGTCCGCGCTCAGGGCTATATAGGCGCCCGACCGCAAATGTTAAGGGCCGAAATGTGTAATGCCGATTGCCGAGTGCCGATTGCCAGTTGCCGATTGCCGTATGCTGAAGGACGAAGGTATTACAGACGAGTGCAGGCATTATCCTCGACGTGGACTGAGAACCAGCAGTGCTTCTGCAACAGGGGTGACTCTTGCCAGTCAGGAAAGGAACTCGGGCATTTCGGACCGGTGTTGTGATTGTGGAGCTGAGAGACGTGGCGTCTGCGGTATTCCTATCCACCATCGTGAAAGTGAGTTTACGTACAGTGTAGGACACGACCGTAGCTCAAAGCTAGAGGAACAAACTTAGACGATAGTAAATCAAACTTGTTGATTTGTCGGTTTGTAGAAACGGTTATTTCTTGTGTGATCGTCGGTCGATCTGATTGTGTGTTAAGACGTCGACGTGACGTCATATTCAGAGAGGTTTTAGTACGGAACGGATAAAGTTTTCTTGTGTTTACCGAAGTGAAGTATCGGTACGGTGAAATTCATAACCCGGTCAATAACGTGTGCGTGTGGATACGTATAGCATAGCTGGGATGAATGTATGAGAGTGCGAGTGATTGTTCTACATATGTCAGTAGATGTATATTGGAGCATCATTCCTTGTGTAGTGAAATATTCTGTTGTAACTGTAAATAAATAGAATAGTGTATTATCGCTGCCCTCTTTTATTAAGTTGTGCGCGTGACAAGCAAGGGGGTGGGGGCTTGAGCCGATTGGAAATTGATTAAATTAGGTAGCGATTGCCGTGTTAGTTTTCCCCCTTCTTGACACATTTTTATGTTGTGATAACTCTAGTCAACGAGCAGACGAGTAAAACACATAAGCGCCATACCCCTAGACACGACAGAGACAATACCGCGACATGCATTCCCACCTCCATACACACACACACACACTACCCACTTCTTGAATATCCTACACAGCTGTCTTCACCTGATTCATGGTTGACGCATAGAATCCCAGACCAAATTTGTTAGAAGACAAACAAATGCCTCGCTTTCGCCATCTGTTCTCACTGAAAATGCAAGGAGCAAAATACTTTAGGGCTTTTGCCTTCACCATAATTTGCTACACATGAAAAGCTGAGGAAAAGCATGAATGTGCATACGCGGAGATGCACACACACACACACACATATACACACAATGAGTGCACATAAAATGTCGTTACGGATGCTCATGGCATCTACTAATGGATCAGAGATGGAAGCAAAGTTTCCCAAAACCTCCAACTATGTACCACTGATGCACTAAAACAAAGAAAAGCTCAAATGAAGCAGCAAAACTAGAAACGAAGAATGAGTAGATATGCAGTAAAAGTTTCAACAGAATAAAATAATAATGGTTGTTGCATGTGTCTGGGTATCTGAAACCCTTCAAATGTTCATCTGAAGCTCAATGGAATCTCTAGGTTGAACATTTCTGAAAGCTCTGGGAAACAACATCTCCACCTCCACCCTCTCCTCTTCCCCTCCCCCACACCTTGTTCATAAAACACTTCTTTTAATCTTCAAGTTAAAAATAAAAACAGTGGTTTAGTTTTTAACACACTGCTCAATACATTTTAGAGGATACATGGCTCCATGTCCTTCTGCATCATCTTCAAGCCTTTGATCTAAAAATATAAAAATATTCTGCATTCAATGCCATTTCAGAGTTACCAAACCCCAAGGAACCACAACTCTACATCAGGCAGCATCTCACAATGAAAGGAAGCAGGAAGAAATAAAGCCATTATATAAGAAACCAAACCTCACCTGTTGAAAAGGTTGACTTCCTTCCGTCTCTGTTGGAAGCTGCTCTGGTTTATTACTTCGTCCCAACACCGCTTTAAGTTACAATCCTCCAGTTCCTGATTGTAGTGTGTGATGTCACCACTTTTGTAGAAGTTGAGCTCTTTCAGCTGTGAAAGTCAACATAAGCGCTAAGGTGACCTTGTCCTTTCCTTCTTCTTTTCTGATTTCAACAAGCTTAATGTGAAGACTGCAGATTAAACCAGGAGTCATCATGCACACATGCATTTGCAGCACTTATAAACAGAGGCATGCACACATCCAAGCACACACACACACACGCACACACAATGCATTACGAACCCTTGAAATCTTCAGTGTTTTTAACTCTGTAAAAGGTAAAGGAGATACTCTTGTCTTTTTTATTAATTTATATCATGCACTTTTTGTTTGGTGTGTAGTTCTCACCTCTTCAAAAGACATGTTAAGGTGTGCAGCAGCTTTGTACAAAGCTGTGTCAACTAAAAGCATTGCTTCCGGACTACCAAAGCCCCTGAATGAAGTGCTGGATGGAAGGTTTGTCTTGCAGACTTGGCCTCTTGTGCGCAGGTTAGGGATCATGTAGCAGAAATCTGAGTCCACAAGACACTTGTCTACAAACTGGGAAACAACGAAGGAGAACTTCATCATGTAAATAGGTCAGGGAACAGATAATGTCATTTCTGAAAAGCAAATACTCAGTAAAATATCTTGTCCTAGAAAATTACAGAAAGCACATTTATTAGACCTAGTCAGTAAGCTGTGCGCACAGGTGGCAGGGGGGTGCACACATGCGCAGAGGGGTCTTACCAGGGTTACTGTGGTGGGTTTAAATTTTTGGAAGGTGCTTTTAGGGATCACTAAATGAGAATTTAGCACTTTGGGTCATGGTACAGCATTGTGACAAGAAATTCTCTTTCCAAAGAACAGATAAAAGCATGGGAGAACTGCTTCTGTTAGGTATTTGGTCTTTAAACCCCAGTGAACACATTATACCATAATTGAAGGTAAGAAGACATGCATACATTCTTTTTATTTATTTTTTTTCCTTTAGTGAAGAACACTCATCAACTAAGCATCTTTTCTGAGTAACTGCAGGCATGAGCAATGAATGAGAAAGGTGAAGAATGTGAATTCTGGACCTTGTTTGAAATAGAAAAAAAGACTACAGTAAAATGTGCAATTAGGGACTACCTTGGGGAAAGACTGAATTTGTCCCTTCGACTAAACTTCTTTCCAGGGAGGTATTAAAACAAGATATTGCAAATTATCAGAAATACTGGTCATACAGCATTGTGCAAAACATTGTTCCTCAATTAAGAATTAGTCTGTGAAATTTCTGCATACTTGTTCCCACTTTTTTGGCACAATTTGCAGGGCAGGCTTTATTTACATAATATATACATAGTGATAAGACTCTTCAAATTGGTATTTGCGAGCGATAAAAATCTGAAATTTTAGACTGATGCCTTTCCTGCCTAAAAGATTTGAATATCCTTCAAGACTGAAGAAACAAGAAAACTTCAGCGAGCTTTTTTTTCCCCCTCATTGTTTAAAGTTTTGTAGGTAGTCTTCCTTCTTTTTATGGATTTCGACATTAATCTTGCATCAGACTCCTTTTCTCTTAGGACGGTGTTTGATCAATCTTTATTCTTGAAACTTGCATCTTTTTTGCAACTTAATTCTAGTGCACTGTGATGATGAGGCAAAGTTTTATTAAACAATTTCTTCAAGACATCTATGCTTTCTTCCAAAGTTAGGAACTTACTTTTACACAGCATGCATGTATTTTCAAAAATTGCAAGCTGAAAATGCTGGAGAACTCACACATGCATTTCTTACGTGTGAACTGATTATCACTGCTAGTGAGAGAAGTAACTAACATGCATTGTTAACAGTGAGATTAAATCAGTTTCAATCTGTTGTTGGCAAAATGCTAGAAATCACCATTGTAAACATAAGTGACCAACCAATGTAACAAGAGATGAGAACCGGTGCGCACTGCTAACAAGAAAAAAAAGTACCATCTCAAAATCTACTCTAACAAAACCAAAGACTTCTTGTAAAAATATGTTCAGTGAACATAGCTTTCTAAATCAATCATATATGCACAAAACAACTTTTGCATAATATTTTTGATTAAATTTCAAGTCTTCATAATGTAAAGTGGTAATATTTTTCTGCAAGTCATCTACTCACGAAATATGAAACATCCACAGAACATCCTCCATTGACAAAGAACTGACAGTCCAATGCTTCAATCTGGCCATTTGAAGAAAATCCAATCTGCATCCAAAACGCAAACCACATTAACTGAATAGGTTTTCTAATTCCACAATTTTGATCAAGACAATCTGCAATGACCTAGTGCCAAATTGTGCACTGTGTTTTACTACTGGTAACCTGTAACATACCCCTCACCAAAACCTGCCGATGCAAATATTTACCTTGTACTTGCAGAGAAAAGAATGCTTTGGTGATGTCATCACCATGTCTTCCTCTCGTGTCAAAGTGCAACGTACAGGACGGCCACATCTGTAAATGTATGAAAGTATTCACCCATGATGGAACTCACAATATCATTATAGAAAATGAATAGGACATGATGTAGTAGTGGTATCAGATGCTTATTTTTCATTTGTTTACAGTTCTCGACAAAGATGATAACTGTCAGGAAAACTAAGAATTTTAAGATTCATTCTTCTTGATCTATCTGTTGTCTCTTACAGTTCTGCACTTCTTTTCAGAATTCGGTTAAAGTGGTTCACTTGCAAGTACAGTAACAACTCCACAAATCAAATTATGATGCAACATCGACACTGCAGGAAAAAACAGTTACTTTCAAATGAAATTTGGATATAAACCTCACTGTTGCAACTACTTTCACAGGAAATTTGGGTACAGACTTTATTGCTACAAGTACTTTCAGGGGAAATTTGGATAAAAACTTCATGCCTGCAATTTCTTTTATGGAAAATTTTGATACAAATTTCATGGGTGCAATTTTTTTTTCAGGGTAAATACGAACTTTATTGGTGCATCATTTTTCATGAGAAATCTGGATACTAACTTTATGGCTGCAATTGCAGCAGGCAGTGCCACCACTTGAGCCCGTGTCTCCTTTCCACCAAATGACCCACCTGTTGGAAATAAAAATCAATTAACTATGACAGCATTGAAAAAAAAAAACAGCTGAGGTATCAATGCAAATATTTTGACCTGTAAGTCATAGATACCAAAATCAAGAGCATACAGCAATCAGGGTTGAAAAATCATATAAGATTCCTAAATAACATTAAGGACATATGAAGCCTGGTCCAAAAATACTGATGTTTATTTAAAAAATCAACACAGCCGGTAGTAAGTGCGGGGATTCTGTGAGGATGAATTTGGAATCCTTTAATTCTTTTCGTTCTCTGGCCCCTTGTCAAAACATATCTTCAACAGTCATGGCACCACTTAAGCTTACAGAGGAAATATATCATTTGATGGTTTTCAAAAAAATTAACAGATGCAAATTCTATAGATGCATTTAACAGTGCAAGGAATGTAATCTTGATATCATTTGAAAGCTCTGTTGTATCGCTTATATCCCCTGCACTTTTAAAACACCAAAACTATGCTTGGATTGGCAAATACGCTTGGATTGGCAAAAGTGCACAAGAAGTGCTGTGTGGAGTTGACTACAATTTTTTATTTTGTGTCTAAGAAAACAACATCTAACACCAAATGGTAAATACATCAATGATAAAAACAGTGCAAACACCTGATCGAATTGCAGCAAGAAAGTTGGATAAAACTGATTGGCTGTTTGTTTAGCAAATTTAACTATTTTTATGTATGCCAACAGCATCCCTCACCTCTCGTGAAATGGCAATCTTGTGATGCCAGACAACCATCACCCACAGTTGTCAATTTTTTCCTTAAGCATAATAATTTTGACAAAGGCGCAATGCATAATTTGAACAAGATGGGCATAATAAATTACCCTCAAAACATAATGGTTGCCAACTCTGATTACTGCAAGTGTGGTAGTTTATAACCAGTACTTTTTTTATGTCAAGATCTATGTGGTTTCAATATTTATGCATAGATCTCAGCTCTGCAGGTCCAAAGAGTTAAAGAATCTTGTCTGGCAATCAGAAAAAAAACAGGAAGAAAAAATGCACAGAAACTGAAACAATCATCTTACCTACTCTTCTAGTACGTACAGTCACTTTGTGCAAAGGCAGTCCTAGTACTGCCCCTAATGTTTGCTGCAATCAGAGGTTACCACAAATGTTTTACTCAAATATGCACAAAAACAATTATACACTAAAATATAGTTTTTGCAGTACAAATAGATATGGATGTATAATAAACGATTGGCAGTGTTGATCAGCTTTCTGACAATACGACTGCACATGAAGCAGTTAGAATTTCGACAAAAATGTGTACCTGAACTCCAGCAAGACTCTGAGTAGTCGAAAAGACCTCCAGCTCCCCATCTTCTCCTGGATATGCAATCGCTGAAAATGTTTCCAAGTAAAAATGCTTCTGGGCACCAACAGTGAACTCCCCTTCCAGGACATTTTCTGCTGATGCCATTGCAGTTTCCACATCACCTCTCTCGATGCATGGATTATATGGGTAAAAAGAGTTCTTTGCTATAGCATCCTGGAAAAGTTCAGAAACCCCATTCACTTCCAGCAAAAAAGAAAGTGTTTCAACTGCTTTTACATGCCTCTTGTAGAAAACAGCTAAGACTGACAATCATGAATACATGAGATCCCTGTGTGAATAAAGCAGTGAAAATCTGTATACCTACATAGGGAAGCTCTGACTATATACTCACATCCAGACAAACATCCAAACATATTTAGGAATAAACATCCAAAGTTTCTTTCACACAAAACCTAAACAAAAACCTTGCCCACCTAAATTGAGACTCAACCAAAGCTGTTTGCAGGTGATTACGTACTGCAATAGTGATGATGGGCTCCAGGTCTTCATATTCTACCACCACAGTGCGTGCTGCCCTTTGAGCATTCACCCAGGTGTCTGCTACAACTGCCCCAATTGGCTGCCCTTTGGATACCACCTACACGACAGATAATCAAATTCTCTCCACCCAAATGTGTTTCTTCCCGACTTTATGTGCTTCACCTAGCCAGTGAATATATGTAATGCGGCTCTAACATGTTAAACCCAATCTGAAGATAGACAATTCTAAAAACTGTTTTGTCGAGGGTCCATTACTGCTAACTGTGATTAATTTGTATCAGTGTATATGATTAATGAAGGATAGAAACATCTAAGTATAAATTTTTGTGCATCAAATCATCATTGCTAATAAATAAATGCAATATTTTAGGTAGATATTAACCTTAGAGATAGCAAACACCTCATCATCCTTCAGTATACCCCAAGTTTTCTGGCCTGGAATATCGACATGTGAAATAAAGTCAACTACACCAGGCATTTCTAGAGCAGCAGATGGATCCACGTTTAACACCTTGGCATGGGCTTTGCTGCTGAGCACAAAACCCAGATGAAGCTCACCTGTGCAGGAAGGAACAAGTCCCTGAATATTTAAGAGCTCTAAGTGTGATTTTAAACCCTGCTTAACTCCTTGACAGAAATTATCTTCAAAACTTCAAGCAAATAAATCTCTTCTATTCATGAGACAAATGCCTTCAGATATGTATGCATACAAAAGCATGTAAAAACACATACCACTACATTACCAAAGCTGCTCCAGACACAGTATATGCTAATTAATCATATCAGATAATATCCTAGCCCTAAAGTTAGTTTTTTAAAAGCTTGTTTACTGCCCTTGTACAATGCTCATGCTTTAAGCCACATCTTGTGAAAATAAAAATTAAAACATTACAATGACTCAAACTAGTTATTTGAAAAAAAAAATATTCATAGTGAATTGAACGTTTGAATAAGCCTGCTAAGCATACAAGTTTTCACATTTTTTTTTCAGGATGAAACATTTCCTTTAAAAAGAGAAAGAAAACTTTTGTCAAGCAAACACATCAAGTGGGCACATAAGCACCACAGGTCATCAAATTTAGCATAGGCACCATGAGATATACCTTGCTTTGGCATCATGTCATCAGTATACACAGCCTCCCCAGTGGCCTGCCTGTAGGCAGACTCATGCACCATGGGTCTTCTTAAGGGATCGTCCGGTGACTGCTCATCAGACGTTGCCTCATACCATTGCACGCCTTCCACTGGCTCTCGTTCGAATGGCGTGATAGCAATCATGTCACTTGAGCAAAGCTGGTCGCTTGATACCTGTCCCTGAAAAGAAAATTAAATATTACCTTATCAGCTTCAAAAACACTGCCTCAATATCAGACCTGACATGAGTATAAAGATGAAAAAAAAATTTTTAATGCACCTTTTGCTGCAAGTTCTGAAGAACTGTCAAGTAGAATTTGAAGAAAAAGCTGACTGTTAGTGTCCTTTTGTACTGCACCATATCATGCTCTGGACCCTGCTCTAGTGGGAACTCAGAGCTCAGAAGCATGCAAGCCTGATTAAGGAGGTCCTCATTCCATGTGCTGGCAGAGAATGACAGAAGGGAGAATTAGTTATATGCTTTAACAAGAAGAAATTGTGACTGCACTTGATTATAATCTAATACCTCCTACCCGTCTAAACAACTATTTCAGAAACTCAAAATGTTAAAAACAGTAGGGGCATTGCACTTATTTCTAACAAAAACCTATAAGCAATATTCATTTTCAATTAGCACTATAACCTGATCTGGGTACATTTATGGGATGTAAGTGGCAGATGACCCTCACCGACCACTCAGCTCTTTCATAGTTTTGGCTGCTACAGTCGTGGTGTTTGCCAAACCTCCAAAGGCAATGACCAGCTCAGTAACCACGCCCTGGGCATCCACCACCACCCGCATGCCAGCATTGACGATAGAAAAGTCACTCTCTTTGCGAGTACCTTGCTGGTATCCATACATATACTCATTCTGCACAAACACAAAAGACATTATGTCTCTCTCTCTCTCTCTCTGCATGTGGCACCAGACTACAGGGATGACCGTCTGTGGCTTTACATGTTCCCAGTCCAAATCCCCCCCACAACCCCCAACACTTCACCAACCCTTCTTTGGTATGAAATCATCCCCAGGTGGAACTGGAACCAATTTCCTTCCAAATAAACCAACCAAAAACAATAAACGATGAACAGGTTGATTCCAGCTGTGTAATCCTTTATCTGTAATTATCACTTATTTTGGGGTGAATGGGTGACAAAAGTACATATAAGAATTATAAAAGCTGGTAAATATGGTTTTCGTATATTTCCATCATGATGTAAATCATGAACAGTGATTTAGAGAGAGGAATCAGAATATATTAACATTAACATGAAATTAATACACTTCCGTTACCTGTTTGGAAAATGGTATGAAGACAGACAGCACAATCTCATCCGTTGTAATAGCTGTTTGTTTGTACGCCTTGAAAAATGAATGATCTATCTTCACTGTTCGCCTTTCACCATCTGTTTACATGCAAGTCTTTGAATAACCACCATGTGACAGCCAGAGTAATTTTATATTCACCAAACTCTTCCAAATCAGATTTTGATTTGAGTCAATTTTTTTCCAGATATGAGGACAGAATAAAGTCAAAAAGGAGGAAAAATTGGAAGTGGTGTAGGGGTTGCTGTAACCCCCAGTCAGGTCCGAGGGTGAAGTTGAGAAATGTTAAAAACTTTTAAAGATGCACATAGCACACTTCAGTTTGCAAACATCGGTGAACCTGATAAATGAATACGAAAGGAGGAGTTGCAGACACATCAAGTTCTTGCACAAACTTACAGTGTGAGAACTTTGAATACAGTCTCCCTTAAATAACAATATGCAAAGCCAACACTGCTAAAATGCTACAAGCAAGAACTCAGTGTACTTGCAACTCCACAATGAGTCTCCACTTACTGACAATCAAAAATAAGAATAAACAAGGTGTGGATAAAATCATTCCCATATAGCACAGCCAGCAGTTTGCTATCACACTTATCTGTTACCACACCGACATAATTTTCTCACTGGATTTTCATTATCATCTGGCAGTCTTCAGCTTTTCTTCCATAGTGCATCTCCATGTTGTTTTTAGTCCGAAAAAATTGGATTTACAATGATCTCAAAAATGATTCAAGGCAGACCCTGAAATGGTGGAAATCCACCTTAAGGAGGAGAAAAAGTCTTGTCTCTGTTGTTTGTTTTTAGTTTGGGTTTTTTTGTTTGTTTTTGGAACAGCATTAGTAATCTCCTTTCTCTCAACAGTAGCACATTTGTTTTTTTTTAAAAAAATAACACAGAAGCTTATAACAAAAGCCAGCTAGAACTATGTGGCTGAAGTACAAGAGGAGAACAAAAAGTAAAGCAACAACTCATATCAAACAACACAAATCTGTGTGAATCAACAGCTCAAAATGGAAATAAATGCCACAAAATCACAGTTATAACTTGTGATTTTTACAGTCTCATTCAAATGATGAATTATGACTCATTTTAAGCAATAAGATTATTATTCTATAAATTATTGAGTGAAATATTAATCAAGCCAAAAACAATGTGACTAAATAACTCAATTTATATGTTTGATAGATGCAAAATGCAGTAATTAACATCATTAGCAGAAGCTGTCAAAATCGTATTACAAATGATTTATAATAATCACCGATATTTGTAACTTCCAAAGTGGCCCCACAAGCCAGCAGCAAAGGATTTAGGTCTGATGCTGGGTGGGCACTCAGTATGTTCCCTCCTATTGACTGTTAAGAGATTAAAAATATCAAAAATGGTGATATAACAGCCAATACTTCTAGCTGCCTACAACTTCACAAAAGAAACATCAACCAAATCTGAACTACAATTAAGAAGCAAGTAACTTTTGCATAAACAATTTTTTTTACCCAGAGGAATGGGTCTACCAAATTTTGGGCAAACACATATGGGGCACGCATTCAACATCTGGGAAGGTCAATATCATATGTTTAAGTCTAAAGACACACTTTCGATGGTCAGCAGTTCTTGGTAAACAGACACAAATACATTCCAAATAACAATTTGCTGGTACCTTATGTTAAAAAAAAGGAAAACAGGTGACTGCAGCCTAGGGCAATAAAGGTACAACACCTGTGCCAAACAGACAATTACATATATAGACATCAATGTAAACTGTTACAACAATGCCTTTTTTCAAGATCTCCCTTTTTGGAAAATGTTTTCTATCTTGCCAAAAGCACGTTTCTCTGGTTTATTAACATTGGGATCTTGTCTATCTGGAAGAATGTGGCAATTTACACTCACCGCAACATTTCTTATCTGATTTGTACCAA
>SMGT01001289.1:22049-37894 GCA_004794575.1 Lanistes nyassanus | reverse complement strand
TGCACGGTCGCTGCAGATAGGACCCGAGACTAATCGACTTGTCATAAATATACATGCAAGCTGCACACATTCAGCAACCCTCCCCTTGTCTTCACTCAGATTACTTAGGTCAAAAAGTAACAAAGAAAGTAATTCATCGTTCATCATTAGTGAATAGAGCCGTAAAATGCTGTAAGCGCTTGTTTACACGTTTTTTTCAGAGCCTATCGAACAGGCAGTTATGTTTTTGCAAGGCCATCTGCTATGTTTTACAACTGCCTACTTTCGTAGAAATCTGCCAGTAATTTGTTTATGAATAAGAAGATCGTCAGTTTAGCACAGATGTACGTGGTTCTTCTGTACGAAAAAGCACATTATCTGAAATGTCTGAGTCAGCCAGAAGAAAGCGCGATCGTTCGCCGTTCATTTCGCATCCAACTGATCTCGTCAACGCAAAGAGAGTGACAAAGGGCTGAGCTTAATGTTTTTTCTGTTTTTTCCTTAGCACGTTGCTGATGAACATCGAAGAGGATTGTGACGATTCTAGTTCACCGTACAGTATCATCTGTCGATCCATTGACAGCGCGTAACTTCACGCATCGGATTCTTCGCATGACGTCAAATTATAGCGTCGCATTTTTGTTTATTTGACGAAAATCCATGCGTGACGACAACGCGTCTGTTCGGGAGTTAACGGCCAGTACGGGCATCAGACATCTGCACTATCCAGCCGGACAGGCCGCATCTCTGTACGCTGCGCTGTTAACCGTCACAACCGACGTCCGACAGTAGCTGACCGCTGGAAGCTGCCCAGGCACGCAGGTCTACATCACCGTGCGGCGAAACTAGTCGTCTGGTAACCAAACCACTGTAGTTGCAACGTGTATGAATGGAATTATGCTTAAGAATTTCCTTTCTACCGAACGTATGCATGTCAGTTGGTTGTGCCCTCTGCTTACGCCTACCTTAAAACAGTGGCTTTGCAATTGTATATGTTACGTGTTGCGAAATTTTATTAGTAAAAAAGTTAGACCATTTAAATTGTGGAAATGTTGCGCAGTCCACTTTTTGTCCGGGTCACAACGTTAACCGTCGCACGACCCGACAAAAGTTTCCGCGCTGATGTGCACAGTTCTGCTGTGTTTCAGGAGGACTGTTTCGCCACTTCACCGTTTCGCCATTTCACCGTTTCGCCACTTCTCCGTCTCACCACTTCTCTATTTCGCTTCTGTTGTTCGCTAAATTCCTGCTTTGCTGTTCCACGTTCGCCGGTTCTTCGTTCTTCGTTTCCTTCTTCGTCAAGTTCAACGCTTCATCCTTCGTTCGCCGTCACCTTCATCAGCATCTCCAACACTGCACAACCGTCAACAACCCATCTGTCATCCCATCAGGAACATCGACCAGTGTCAACAGCGCGCGGACTGTGCCATCTTAGGCGTGAGATAAGTCGTGTATTCTGTGTTGACGCAAACGTGGTGACTCTGACATTTGTGGTCGGTGTGAACATTTTTCACAACACAATACTGTCTTCAAACATTCTCACTAACGTTTTCGTCGCTATTCACATCAACCACACATCACCCATTTATTGTGAGTTAATTAAATGTGGGGTTTCTACACACGGTCGACTTTTTTGTTGAAAAAAGAGTGTGTGCATCTGGTGTGTGACAGTCGCTTTTGCAGGCTTCTACCTGTTACACTGTACTTCCGCTGTAAGTGCACAGGCGCACATCCAGGTGCAAAACACGACACATAAAACGTTACAAGGATCCCCAGGAGATCTACAACCGAATCGACGACTATCCATCTCTAGCTGCAGATCTGGACAAGAAGCTTCGTCAGTACAAGAAGTCTCTTTTCCCTTTCGTCAAAGTTGAGAAGGGAACCAACGCTTTTATCAAGTACAACGAGACGGTTGGTTACGAGGATCCAGGCAGGTGTAATCCACAGTCTGGGACACCCTACTGTTGTTTCCTATCGGATGTCCTCAGGCGAAGGGAACTGAGGAAGAAGTGCGTCAAGCCTACAGACAGTCTGGCTCCGTGCCAACTGCCCCGGCCTGTCGCTGTCCTCGACATGCTGTTGCCAAATCTTTTAGCTTTTTGTGAGGCTGTTCCTAGACTATCGTACGAGGGATGTGCCGGTCGTTCCATGCACGCACGAACGCACGCACGCAAAAAAAAATCAAGATTTCTATTATTAGACACAGTCCCTACTGAAAAAAACGAGGGCCAGTGTGCATGTAAACGGTACTAACTTTTTACCCAAACAGGGGACTTTTTTGTCTGTGAAAACGCTTTTTCTGCAAACTTGGAATAAGTTTTTTTGCTCCTGGCTAGATAGAAGTCTTCATAGGGAACAAGACGCTTTGAATAAGTTTTTCGCTCCTGGGACCACAGAATAACTTAATTATTACTGAACAACGATGGGGAAATAGGCTTTTCTGTTTTCGTGCATGGGAAAGTCGAGGAACTTATTCTAGAACATCCGCCATGACAGGAATAAGTCGGCTATTGAGCTGTCTTGCATACGAGGCCGGGAGAAAGGTGCTTCCACCCTACGGCAGCACAGGTGAATAAAATATTCAATGATTCCAGTTCACGCTTCGATGACGCACTCTTTTTTATTAGTCGGGTAATCTCTTCAATTTTTTTATTATCAGCAACACTTGGGGCGGGTGTGGGGGTTGCCACAAGACATCTGCATGTATTCCTTTTTTTACTTATTTACTTAGATTAAACCAGTGGGTGATTCATGCACTCGAGGCCTGCCTGCTCAGTTCAGGGGAATAAATTTAGTGCTCTCCCAGGGAACAATAGGTACTGGGGAGGGGTGGTTAACCAACCTCCCTGGTCCAAGAGTCAGGGACAGGAGATGACAGCATGGTGTCAGCCAAGTACAACTGCATTAGCAGTGACCGGGAGGTCAACTTGGAAACTCGAGATGCCTGTCAACAGTTCATGAGTGAATATGCACGTGATGCTGTTTACAAGGGGAGAGGCACGTGAGGAGGAGAGACCATGTGATGTAGAGGGCGTTGGAGTAGGGGGAAATAAGAAAAGGGGGACATGAGAGAGGAGGGCAGAACCAGGAAAGAGGGAGAAAGCCACAGAAGGAGGAAGCTTGCTCGGACTTGCGCCCAGACGCAGGGCTATGCTTTCAATGGCCATGGGACTTAGAAAGTTTTGACAACAGAAGGCCCAAGGCAGAAGACAGAGGGGCACAGTGGAAGGTGAGCTACAGAGCTGCCTTCCACGTGCACCTCTTTTGAAGAAATAAGTCAAAGATGGAGACCATCAGTACGTCACCTGTGCGTTTGGCGGAACAGCACTTACACCGGCTAGTGGACAAAATTATGCAAACGCCCGAACAGAAGGAATCACTGCGGGCAATGATCGAGGCTGGCCGGTGGAAGGAGGTGCTGCTTGAAGTGTTCATAGAGATGGCCAGTTGGTACCAGGCAGACGACCACCCCCCTCATCCGCTCGAGGTGACATTTGAGTTTTGAAATGTGGGATACAGGTCCAAGAGAAATACACTAGATTATCAAGATTTGAGTTAGCGTTTAGAAGTAGCGTTTCGCTGAACGGCCGTGCCTTCGCCTAGTATAGTTTTAGTAATAAACTTTGGTGTAGTCAATCTGCTGTCGTGGAAGCGTTATACTTTTTCATTCTTCTGTACTTCCCACACTTTTCCCATTTCGTCATATCGGGCGTGTTTGACTCAGAGTGATTTGAACCTACATTTTAAAAAAAATTCTGTGCCATAAAATTTGTGATACACTACTGCAGCATGACAAAGGATTAAACACTTGATAAGTCGAAGGAGTTAGACAGCTTGCAGCTAACTATGGCTACAGTGCGATCAGGTTGTTGAGGCTGTGGATAGACAAATCTCTGTGTGTGTGTGTGTGTGTGTGTGTGTGTGTGTGTGTGTGTGTGTGTGTGTGTGTGTGTGTGTACGCGCGCTCGCAAGCGTGAATGTGTATGTGCGTGCTCACATCTATCAAACGGTTTTTCATATTCTTCACTGGCATTAGATATAATTAACCTCAGAATTTACTGCCTTACTTGTGATTTCATGGTGGAATGAGGGATCACACAAACTTAATCATGTAAAGTGAATTATGCTCACCCGTAGTTGAAATCAATGAGTAAACAAGACTCGCATCAGAAACTTTATTGAGACTGGATTTATGGAGGGACTAGAATCGGTCATCAGAGGGACCCGCAGCTCATGCAGTGGCTGTATTGTGACATGCCGTCCACAGCTGTGACGTACCGTTTGCAGCCGAGTTGGTTTTTCTGGTTAACGTCTGGTCTCCTTTCTGTTTGAATTTCAAGTCTGTACCCACCCACTCTGCGGGGACTAGTCTTTAATTAATGTCTGTTTATTAAGAACTCGAGTATCTAGTACTAGATATTAACGAGTAATTACATTTTTTGTCATGAATATTAAACACAGAAAAATTCAGACGTGTGCAATATATGTGGATGTACTTACGCATATGTGCGTACGTCTGCACCTGGACAAAACCTGGCGCCGAGGAGTGGGGGGAGCGGTATTTGCTGCTTAACGTCCAGCAACAAGGACGGTGTTGCTTAGACAAAGTTTACATGCTGCCACACGAGGGACTGCTGTCGCAACACGGGGCTCAGTCCCACCCAGTCACATTATACCGACACCTAGTATTGTTCCCTATAGTAACAAGCGTCTGACAAGCAGCTACTAGATTGCCAATTTTTAAGTGTTAGCTATGACTCGGCCGGGATGCCAACTACCGACCTTCCGTCTCGGAAGCGGACGCCTTAACCACAGAGGCGGTTACCTTGAGAAGCGTTACATGCCGGGCTGATTTTTTCCTGCAAAGTGCCTTAGAAAAGGAGTGAACTTCGGGCTGCCTCGGCCGACTTCGGCAACTTTTCGCTTGAAAGTGATTTCAAAGTATACCTGAAATTAGAAACCCTCATACTAATCCCTAACATCACCACTAAGCCGTCCTACAAATAAAATATCAAAAGCTGTCATAGGATTTGCACCAGCTACCTTTCAACTGTGAGTTGCTGTTGTTCGCTGTAACTATTAGAAGTTGCGCTGTGACGCCATCTCTTCATAACACACACGAAAGACCGCAAAAGGTGACGAAGTCTGCCGAAGTTGGCCGAGACTGCCCGAAGTTCAGTTCTTCTATAAGGTACTTTGCAGGAACAAAATTCAGCTGGCGCCCAGCAACTTGTAAACAGATGGCTGACAGAGAAAGTATAATGTCGAATACATTGTTTCATGTGTGCAATACTGTTCAAATGAATGGCACCACTGCTAGTGCAATATTGCAATGACACGCTTAGATTTTTTGCATTAAATCGTCAGAAATGTTGGAAGCTCGTCAGAAAGTCCATACCTGACTTCTTAAAAAGTGACGTGCCATTACTTTAGTGTCTGTGGTAGTGCTGTATGTCTGCGTGCGAAACTAGTTTGAACTTAACTGGCATAGAAGATAATTCAGTTTACTTTTTTTCCCTACAGTTAAAGGGTAGACGAGGAAGAGACAACCCCGCTTTTACAAGCGACTCGTCAGAGACTTTCAGTAACATTGAGACCTTAGATTCTTCCGTTTCCAGAGTATAGCTGGTGTCTGGAAACGCGCGCGTTCTAAAAGAGAATGTAGTTCTCAAATGTCGGAGCATTTTTCTCAAATTCTTTCCACAGAATGTGTCCTGGATGTAGTGCTTTTGATGTAGCATCTGAAAAAAAACTTGGACTAGTCTGCGTAATACCTTAGCTTCGTTCCCTTCAAAAGAACAGCTGTGTAACGTGTGGGTTTTGTCAGCGTCCGCCCCTCTTGACCTTTTCTCATGGGTAGTCTTGTTGTGGGCATATAAACACAAATTTGAAACAAGGGAACTGGACCAAGCTAAGACATGACAAAGACGAAGACAATCTACATGTTTCGGGGCACTACCCCTTCATCAGGACGACACAAAAACGACGAAAAAACGACAACAACGAAAACAGAAAAAAAGACTTAGCTTCAGTAGATGTGGCGCATGGGCTGGACAGCAGGAAAATGACTAAGGGACAGTGGGTAAGAAGGGTAAAAAAGAGGGGCAGCCAATCGCCAGGTGGGTAGGAAAGGGTAGAGAAGGGTGGGGGTGGAGAGCGGGGGGGTGGGGAAAAAAGCGCGGGTGAGGGGGTGTCAGTGTGGGAGAGAAGGAGGTGAGAGAAAAGAAGTAAGAGAGAGAGAGGAGGGGTAAAGAGAAAAAGAGGAAGGTGGAGGGTCAGTGTTTGAGGTCGAAACCAGTGGGTGCCATGGTACCCAAATGGGTAATGAAGTAGGATTCCATATTCTTACGGTGAATGGAATCGCCCTTCATTCTCCAGATAACACAGACCCTCATGTTGTTGGCTGTGTGTGGGGGTGTGCTGAAGTGACGTGCAACTGGTGTGTTTCTGCGGTGTTTAGTGTCAGCTAGATGTTCTGTGAAGCGGGTGTTGAGTGTGCATTCTGTCTCACCGATGTAGAATAAAGTGGGACAGAGGGTGCATGTGATGGCGTAGATGATGTTGCTGTTAGTGCAGGTGAAGTGGCGCTTGATGACAAAAGTGGTGTTGGGTGTGTGGAGTGTTGTGTTGGTGTTCAGGTAGGGGCAAGTGTGGCAACGGGGGACATTGCATGCGGTGGAGCCGCAGGATGGGGGGAGGGTGGTGGTGGCTTTGAGTTTAGAATGTACTAGAAGACCTCGCAGGTTCTTATCCCTGCGAGATGCTAGGAGGGGGTTTTGTTTGAAGAGGTTCGGTTCGGATTTAGGCAGTATGTGCCAGTTAGATAGGAGGATCCTACGTACTGGAAGGTTGTGAGGGTGGTGCGTCAAGACGGCGATCGGCCGAGGTTCCGTGTGTCTGGAGTGGTGGGAAGGTTGGAGGGTGAGTGCACGTGGTGCAGCAGCAACTTTCTGTTTAGCAGAGTGTAGAAGGTTGGGAGGATAGTTACGGGCGAGGAAAAAGTCTACCATTCTATCGGATTGTTCGAGGAAGTCTGTATCATTGGAGCAGGGAGGGAAGTGGCGCCGAGACCGTCGTCAATGTAGCGTCTGTACAGTTTGGGGTGGGGCCCGTGTAGCTGTTGCGGATGTTATGTTCGAGCCAGCCCATGAAGAGACAAGCATAACTAGGGCCCATTTTGGTGCCATTGGCACGCCGCTAATTTGGTGGAAACACTGGCCGTCAAACTCGAATGTGTTGAGCTTGAGGACCAACTCCGCCAACCTAATCAGAGTGTGTGTAGGAGGGTGGGGGTCGCTGCGTGCGTGGAGGAAGAAAGACAGTGCGGTTAAGCCATCAGTGTGGGGTATGGATGTGTATAGGGATGTGACGTCAAGGGTGAAGAGGAGGGTGGGTGTAAAAGTGTGGGAGGAATTGAAATGGTCCAGGAGTGTGAGAGTGTCTGTGGTGTCTTTGATGTAGGTGGGGAGCGACTGGACGATGGGCTGAAGTTTAGTGTCTAAATAATGGGAAATGTTCTCTGTGGGGCAGCTACAAGTGGAGACAATGGGTCCGCCAGGGTTGTTGGCTTTGTGTATTTTGGGGAGCAAATAGAAGGACGGTTGTTTAGTGTCTTTCTTGATGAGATGTTTCGCTGAAGGTGGTAAATCGGCCGAGTCGATGGAGGTACGGATCAACTTAGAGATCATTTTCGTGTCTGCCGCAGGTGTGTGGTCGGAGTGAGGCTCGTAGAAGGTGGTGTCATGTAGCTGCCGGTGTGCCTCGGCTATGTACAAACTGCGGTACCAGACGACGATCGCACCGCCTTTGTCGGCTGGTTTGATGACGATGTCGGTACGTTGGCGGAGGGACTCAATGACTGTAGCTGAAAATCGGAGAGATTTATTGCTAGAGAAACAATCGCTTAGCGATATCAAGGTAGAAAACAAATGTGTGTGTGTGTTTGTGAGGGAGAGAGAGAGTGTGTGTGTGGGTGTGTGTGATAGAGAGAAGGGAAGGGAGGGGCTATGTGAGAGAGAGAAAGAGAGAGAGAATTTTAATAGCATAATAACTCTGCTACTCTCCAATTTGTCGGTTTTTGAATATGTTGTCAGATCACTCGTTTCCAAGACCTTTAAGGGGAGTAAGGGGAGTTACAATCATAAATAAGTTTTCCTCAGTTTTTTCATTGTTGGTGTTTGGTGTTAGGTGAAAGTAGCAGCTGTCGCCATGTCACCTCTCAGTATATAAATGGAACAATGCTGCTTATTGTCACTGGTCCTGTGAAGAAAAGTAAAATTATCGTCTGTGTTCGCAAAGGCAAGTAAGTCTAGGACCATGTCTTTTCTTTTTGCTTTTATATATTTTGTATCTCTTATCCACTTCTAACGTTTTATACTTTCCCCGTCCAACAGTTCAAGCCTTTGTACTGACTGTGTATTTTCAACTGCTAGGTGCATGTTTGTACTTAGGTACATTTTCTGTTGTCCCCCTTCTGTTCATCAGGTTTCTGATGTAAAGGCGTCAGATTCTACGATTTGCCCTGAACTCTTTAGGTCCGCAGTGAGATCCTTACAAAACTTCCTAGATGACATAAAAAACCACTGCTTGTATACGCCACACTTGCCGTAATATACTTTAAATATTTGTAAAGATAAATTTATGGACATTAAAATGCTTATATATTTTTTATTTGAAATCGTAAATAGTATTTTATTTAAAAAGTACTTACCATTACTTACCATTTGGTGTCAAATGTGTTACTGTATGCACGAAATAAAAAGTGTTACAAATTCTGCGTGTCATTGCCTGTACACTTTGCTGTCTTTGAACTGCATGTTATTGTCTTTTTCTGACGTTGAATCCAAGATTTGGTATATTCTCTGAACTAACGACAAAAATTACATTTAAAGCATCTATTCCAGCAAACTTTTTTTGCCTCCGGCAGCCATTTTTTGTGAATGCCGTAACTGTCTTGGTGAGCAGCTGGTCAGCTAAAACATCTTGGCAAACCGAAACTACACTGTAATTATAAAATCATTTAAACAGCTTGCTTTCTTTTTTTTCCTCCCTTCATTTTCTTTTCCTTCTTGCTTGTCATTATCATGGAAAAGTGACTGAAAATGACGTGAGTCGAAGCGACTTGAACAAAAACAAAAGTTCTGTCAAGAATCCGAGTTAGTAGGAGAATTTCGAGGCATTTACCACAGGCAGAGTGAATGATCTGTAAGACATATGGTTAGTTATGAAGAAAGATTGGGCTTATATTTTCTAAAATGCTTATGTACTGCAGTGATCATTAAATACATCAGTGCGCATAAAGCAGACATTGGTGCACATGCATAGCTGGGCAATATTAAAAAGTAAGGCAGTTCCCGGAGCTGTTCAGACTGAAACGCGCATCTTAAATTTTGTACGTTTATGAAAAACATTGTATTAAAATTATTTGGGTACACGCACAGTTGCGAAATATTAGAAAAAGGAATTTCTCAAAGCCGATGTGGGTAAAATGCATATGTTGAATTGTGTATGTTCATGAGAAACATTGTGTTTCAGTCCCAGAGTTTTGAGGCAGCAGCCAGGCGCTTTCTGTCCGGACCACACGTCATGGTTCGTCCTCTAGTGACAGCCGCCATCATTGTCGGCCTGCTGGTGTTGGGTCCTGTCGTCCGCATGTCGGCGTCGGCCCAAGAACAACAGACCTACTCTAACATCATCATCGCCCTTATCGATGATTTCGGCTACTGCGACCACCAGGGTTGCGATCCGGACATGCGCACTCCCAACATGCTGCGCCTGATGCAAGAGGGCGTGAGTTTCAACCAGTCTTACGTCATGCAGGTGTGTGCACCCACGCGCTCGGCCATCCTGACAGCCAGGTAAATTTGGCAAGAGGTTTTCTTTTCTTCCTTGTCAAGAGGCAAAGGTTATCTCAAGACGGGGCAGGAGGGATAAGGGTGCTGGGAGAACTCCTCAGTTCTGGGAAAACACTGACGGCCTTATGGCCTTCAAGACCAGGCAAAGTTTTCAGGATCAAATAATATCAGTTTCTGTTTACTTCTCAAAGACAGGTAGTTTCTCCTATCGCGCTCTTAAATAATTTACAGATTGTTTAACAACTACAATCGATTTCCAAGTCTACAGGTCAGTAAATGTAATAGTCTTAATGCCGTTTACTAAAATTATCACTTGTGGGGAAAGTGGTGAAACCAATATTTCAACCCTTGCAAGCAAGTCGTCCACACCTGACTCACTGCCAGTCAGGTGTTGTAGGTAATATAATATTCTCACTGAGGGCAGCAGCATTCTTGTAGTACACACCTATAAAATGCGGTAGGGGTGATATAAGCGCCAGATGTCGCACAGAGTAAGTGAATGAGCTGTAAATACAAAGCAGGTTTGTTGAAAGGAACAGGCACCTCTCTAGGGCAATATCAATTCACCAATATTTAGTATCACAATAATGACGCCTTTTCGGTAAAAATGAAAAGACAGCCAAATAAATTTAAATGAGAATATATATATATATATAATCTAGTTAAATTGAACTGTAATACTTGGATTAAGAATTTTCGAACCTGTCTCGGGAAATACAACAGAATTTATTGAACCAAAATGTTCTGATCATTCCCACTTTTTCGGATAACCTATCCTACGGCAGGAAAGTATTCAAACCAACATCGACTAGTATTGAACTCTGTGTAGATATTCAGGTCTGCCCTCTCTCTTTTATAATACCTTTCGGGATGTATTATCATGTGCTTTGCAAAATTTGATCTGCTTTCGCTCTTTCAAGTTCTAACATCGTATGCTGTGAAAACTTAAGTCTGCTTTCTCCAGTTCAGATTCTACCATCGTATGCAATGTTACCATTTCATGGTAGATAGATGGCTCTGCTATCCCTCGTTGTTTCAGATACCCCTACACATATGGCATGCAGGTCAATCAGATTAAGGGAGCCAATCTGGCTTGGCTGAACACTACTCTCAAACTATTTCCTGAGTACCTTCGCGAATACAACTACGCCACCCACAAGGTCGGCAAGTGGCACCTGGGTCATTGTCACTGGAAACTCACTCCCATGTGGCGGGGCTTCGACACGGACTTTGGTTTTTACACCAACTCCCTGGGTTTCTTCAACCACTCCGGCCAAGGACCCTTCTCTTACGACTTTCGCAACCAAACAGACCTGTTCTACGACCAGGGTACCCATGCCACGGATCTGTACACCAGCCACATCCGCAACCTCATCGTCAACCGCGACAAGACCCGGCCGTTCTTCATCTACTACGCCCTGCAGAACGTGCACTGTCCGTGCGAGGCCCGCCAGGACATCGTGGACAAGTACTGCCGCCACATCCGCAACAAGGAACGCCGCACGCGCTGTGGGATGGTCTGGGCTGCGGACGATTCTATTGGCCAGATCAGAGACGCGCTTGATCAGGAGGTCACAATCCTCTTCCTTCTCATCGTCATTTTAGTTGTCATTTCAGCCCTAGCCACGAGAATCTTTCTTCTCCTTCATTGATGCAAACATATACTATTTCTGGTGGGGGTGGGATGGGGTGGGGTGGGGAGGTGGTGTTGGTGAGAAGAAGACGAGCAACAGAATAATCATCTTCTTCATCATCGATGTTATTTTATAACTTTTTTTGCTCTTAGCTCCTCCTCCTCTTCTTACTCCTCCACATCAACCCTCCTCCTTATTATTCTAAATCTCTTTTTTTATCTTCTTCCTCCTCTTCCTTCTCGCCATCACCATCATCAGCAGCAGTTTTCATCATTCATTAGCATTAATTATCATCGTCTATCATTTACATCAAGATCATGATTTCTATGATCCCATTTCAGGGAATCCTCGACGACACGATCCTTCTAGTGTTGTCCGACAACGGCGGGCCTACGGAAGGGGGCGGATCCAACTGGCCACTCCGAAGTCAGAAGTCGTCGTTGTGGGAGGGGGGCATGAGGTCGTTCACCATCCTGCGCAGCGGCAAGCTCAGGTACACCAACGTCACCTTCAAGGGCATGATCCACGCCGTGGATTGGTTGGTGACCTTGATGTCTGGGGCAGGCATGCGGCCCAACACGACCGGCTTGGACGGCCAGGACTTGTGGAGCCAGATCGCCAGCAACAGCGGAGTGGGGCGGTCCGAGTTTGTCTACAACATGGAGGACAGCAGCGGCCGCTACTGCATTCGATGGAACCAGTGGAAGTACTGCCAGGGGGTTCCTGCAAGGCAGTATCAAGGCTGGTACCCTCCTCCGTCTCTGGAAGCTAGTCTAGCCAATCAGATTTACTCCGGAAACCTCACGTGGGGAGACATCAACTTCGGGAGGGGCATCAAAAAGTCGGAAATTAATGAGTAAGTGTTTGGCCAAATAAAAATAGAAACTTTCAGGCTTTAAACTAACCCTACAGTAGTACAGCCTGAGTAATTGGGGGCAGAGAGATTCTTGGTTAAGGGTAAAAAGGTTTTAATTTTCTATGAAATGTAGAATAGAGCCACCATAGGGTCCATCGAAAACGTATTTATGTTTTTGCAAACATGTTTCTGGTCTTCTGCTATATTTTACACGTATCTACTTTCCTAGAAAGTTTCCACAAAGTAGATCACATTGGGTTTAACTTGAGATATGTTCGTTTTAGGCACATCCAGAAGTGTTTTCCATCGGCTTGGCTGTTTCGCACTTATGTCATTTTCTTTGCTGTTGTAGACGGTTGGATCGGTTGAGCGTTTATATCTCCTGTGAATGGTGAAAGGCCTTGACACCAGGCGAGAATGTATGTTAAGTCTTAAGAAGGGCGACAATTATGTGCGAGATATACGGAGGCTTCCTCTGTACGAAAACGCATGAAGAAATGTCTGACAGCCACAAGAAAGGGGGACCGTTCGTAAATCATCTTGGCATCCAGCTGATCCAAGCGAGCTTTCGTTAACGCAAAAAGCTGAGCTTTATTCTCTTCTCTCTTTTTTTTAGCACGTTGCTGATGAACATCGAAGAGGATCCCCAGGAGATCTACAACCGAATCGACGACTATCCATCTCTAGCTGCAGAGCTGAAAAAGAAGCTTCGCGAGTACAAGAAATCTCTTTTCCCTTTTGTCAAAGCTGAGAAGGCAACCAACGCCTTTATCAAGTACAACGCGACGTTTGGCTACGAGGGTCCAGGCTGGTGTAACCCCTAGACAGGCTGGGTCTGGGACACCCTTCTGTAGTCGTTGATCCTTGACAAATGGATTTATAGGGTCCTATGGGATTTAGTAAGGTGTAGGGAAATTTGCATCAATTCTCTAAACAGCTTTTTTTTATCTGGCTGCATGGAAACCCGATTCCAGCTTGTCATAGTCCTTTTCACCATATCTCACAGCTTTCTGTGGTACTGACCCCATATGAGGGAGCTGCGGCTCGCTGCAGAGTGTCTTCCACAGCAGACAACACGTTTTTTTAATGGTTTAGTTCTGGTCTATTTGTCTTGGCACTTTAAATGATGTCGTGATTGATGAAATTCACGGCTAATGTAGCAAACAGATCAATTGTAAATTTTAAAAATAAACATAAACTTTCGAAGAATACTATTGACGTAGTGCTAAAATTTAATGTTTTAAAGTCAGTATAAATCAGTAATACAGCATTACCACTATTAGAGTAAATACAGCATAATAATACAGGTAATCTTATCCATGAAATATTTAGTAAAACATCTTAGTGTGTGCTGTGTGCGTCACGTGTATGCATACGTAACCAAGTATGAGCTAATGTGCGAGTGCTAACGCATGTGTGTATATTTGTGAGTGTGCGTACTTGAGCGCGCAGTATATTAAAAAAATTAGTCTAGCTTTTTGGGATTGAAATACAGGACCCAACCTGCAAGGAACACGCAGACATGTACATTTACAATTGAATATGCGCGCTCACAAAAAAGTACACTCATAATGCAAGCAAGCATGCATTGCACACCCACATGCGTACACGTGTAAACAAACACTTGGAAAAATATGCACAAGTAAGCATGCGCACGTGTGCGTAAGTACATCCACATATATTGCACACGTCTGAATTTTTCTGTTTGTAATATTCATGACAAAAAATGTAATTACTGGTTAATATCTAGTACTAGATACTCGAGTTCTTAATAAACAGACATTAATTAAAGACTAGTCCCCGCAGAGTGGGTGGGTACAGACTTAAAATTCAACCAGAAAGGAGACCAGACGTTAACCAGAAAAACCAACAACTCGGCTGCAAACGGTACGTCACAGCTGTGGACGGCATGTCACAATACAGCCGCTGCATGAGCCGCGATTCCCTTTGATGACCGATTCTAGTCCCTCCATAAATCCAGTCTCAATAAAGTTTCTGATGCGAGTCTTGTTTACTCTTTGATTTCAACTACGGGTGAGCATAATTCACTTGACATGATTAAGTTTGTGTGAGCTTTCATTCCACCAGGAAATCACAAGTAAGGCAGTAAATTCTGAGGTTAATTATATCTAATGCCAGCGAATGTGAGCTTTCATTCCACCAGGAAATCACAAGTAAGGCAGTAAATTCTGAGGTTAATTCTATCGAATGCCAGCGAAGACAATGACAAACCGTGTGATAGTTCATATAATGTGAGCACACACACACACATATATATATTTGATATTTGTCTATCAACAACCTGATCGCACTGTAGCCATAATTAGCTGCAAGCTAACTCCTTCGACGTATCCAGTGTTTAATCCTTTGTCATGCTGCAGTAGTGTATCGCAAATTTTTTATGGCACAGAATTTTTTTAAAATGTAGGTTCAAACACGCCTGATATGACGAAATGGGAAAAGTGTGTCAAGTACAAAAGAATGAAAAAGAAACATTTTCTTTTCCTGGATTAAGCAGACTACTCCAAGTTTTTTTCATTCAGATGCTACATCCAAAGCACTAGATCCAGGACACATTCTGTGGAAAGAATTTGAGAAAAATGCTCCGACATTTGAGAAGTACACACTAGAAATGTCAATGAGAAGTAGCACTTCATTCAGCTCTGGAAAGTCTACGTGCCGAACAGTTGTCTGAATGAGTTCTCATGCATTCTCTTTTAAAACGCGCGCGTTTCCAGACACCAGCTATACTCTGGAAACGGAAGAATCTAAGGTCTCAATGTTACTGAAAGTCTCTGACGAGTCGCTTGTAAAAGCGGGGTTGTCTCTTCCTCGTCTACCCTTTAGCTGTAGGGAAAAACAAAGTAAACTGAATTATCTTCTGTGTAAGTTAAGTTCAAACGAGTTTCCCACGCAGACATACAGCACTACCACAGACACTAAAGTAATGGCACGTCAGTTTTTAAGAAGTCAGGTATGGACTTTCTGACGAGCTTCCAACATTTCTGACGATTTAATGCAAAAAATCTAAGCGTGTCATTGCAATATTGCACTAGCAGTGGTGCCATTCATTTGAACAGTATTTTTTTCAAGTTTTTTTTTTTCAAGTTTCAAGTTTCTTTATTCTTTAACCCTCAGGGGGTATTCAGAAAAAATGAAAAAAAAATTGTCAAAAAAAAAAAAAACAAACAAAAAAAAAAACATCAATCATAAATTCACCTGGCATGAGGATATGCATATATTGATAAGCAAAATCAATCATTAATAAACACACAAATAACACGCTCAATCACTCAACCAGACGTACCCACACGCAAAAAATAGGCACATATTCATCTATACATTAATGTACTCTACTAAGAAGTATTTTTACAAATTTCACTAACTTGGTCAATACAGTTTTGTTTTTGCAAGAAAAGAGTTTATAAAGTTTAAATGTATTTGGCCGGCTCAAATAGTATGGTGTCAGTGCGGTGTTGCGTTCAGCTGTAAATTTGTCACATAAGAAAATATAATGGT
>SMGT01001289.1:0-11506 GCA_004794575.1 Lanistes nyassanus | reverse complement strand
AACGACCCTAGTCTTCACACGGCTAACGTCCTATGTTGTGTTTGTGTCGAATCCCAATTGTTAGTTTACGCTTAGTGAGCGAGCTGACGATATAAATTAGGGATTCGCTGTATGCACACGTGGTACACCAGGGGCTAGCCGTGTGAAGACTAGTGTCGTTTAAAAGAAAGGGATGGCAGATCTTTTTGGAAGATCTGCCACGTTCCTTACTTTCGACTCTCTCTTTGCTACGTGTTTGGGTACGGTAGGCTCCCTTGATTGCATACGTCAGCATACGGTTGTGTCTAGCGCTGCCAGTACTTTGTTGGGGTTGTCGTTTAAAAGTACTTTTGTATTAACGCTTCTAAGCACGTGAAACTAGTTAAATTCAAAGAGTCCTAAATCCTTCAGCAGCAGATTCACAACAAGTAAATCCATTTTTACTGTCGGTTCACCGATCTAACCGATCTTGAACATTCTGAGCCTAATCTCCAAAGAGAGTGGGTAGAGATTTATACAGTTTGTTCTAAATGATGGGTTTCTACGGTAGTCTTTCTGTTTTATTGATTTGCTGGGTTTTCCCAACTTATACTTATTAGCTGATAATCAACAGAAATTAACATACAAGTGGACCGCAATAATGAAATAGGTCTCTCATAAATGTTTCCGAGGACATGCCTTTGTGCCCTGACCGCCCTCTATTAGATCGTGTTAGCGAAATGCAGCATGTGCTTTCAAGGAGCGCATGAAGGTTTCTGTAAGTGCGTCCGTTCACTCGATCATATTTTCTTAACTATATTTATGTCAGTCGAACCGTTTGCAAGTACCAACACGCTCGAGAGCGTACAGGCGTACACATCCACCTCCCGAATACTAAGAGAGAGAGAGAGGGATGGGGGCTTATCTTCATCATTACCACTGTTCCCGTCAAGATTCTACGAATAAGTGGACAAGATGAGGACAGAACAAATGATCATAATGGCGACAATGATAATGATACATGTGTGATGACGAGCATGATCAGTTAAAATTAACTAGTGGACAACCAACCAACCAACCAACCAACCAACCAACCAACCAACCAACCAACCAACCAACCAACCAACCAGTCCGTCAGCCAGTCCGTCGCTCAGTCAACCAGTCCGTCAGCCAGTCCGTCGGTCAGTCAACCAGTCCGTCAGTCAGTCACATGGCTCAAAGAATTAAGCGAACACCAAACATTTGGAATTTACATGCGTTCACACGTCGACGATTCTGCAAAATTTTGGCACCCACTCACTCACGCACCATTTCATAAACATACATCACACGCACGCAAGCGAGCACAATCACCCGCATAGACTTACACGAAATAATTAGAAATGTAATGAGAACAATATCTGAATGACTAGATGGCTTATATATATATATATAAATATTGACAAAGAGAAGGCAGATGATGCAATCAAATTAAGTTGGCAAAAGTGCACCGAGTACAGCTTTTTAAGTTTCTCCATAGAAATCACTTATATGTAAGCAAACAAATAAATAATTTGCCTAACTTTATTGTGAAAACAGTGCAATCCTATTTAGGAGTGATTACCAGGATTTTTGTGTATGGACAATTTAGAGATATTTTTACAGTTTTGCCTAGTATTGTAAAAATTATAGTAATAAAACCAGAATCTACCAGACAGCAATAGACCTTGCGGCATACTCTGGTAGCTGTATAAATGCGTGTGCTGCAGCTGAAATATGGGGATTGCAACCGAACTACCCAGCACTCACTGGACCTTCGTTAAGAATTTTCTAGAAACTTTGGACGAAGCTTTACTATGCAGAGTGAATAACAAACTTCAAGAATACAACTGGAATTTCATGAAGACTTCATGCGTGATTAGTCCAAGGATACAATGGCACACTTCGGAATTCTGCAGAATATAGCAGGAATTCTAAATTTTGCCAGAAAGTTTTCAAAAATCATAAATCGTAAATCAGGATCTTAAACCAGAAATAATCTAGGGACTTCAAGTAATGGATGTAACACAAGATAAAGTTCCCGGAATGGAGCGAAACTCCAGCTTCTGCAAGAAATGTCTATGAAACATCGGAAATTTCTTTTAAACTTACAACTGTGGGTAGCGTTTCATTTAGCAGAAATAAGTTGAAAATGAAGGAACACTTCAAACATCATGTAAAGACTTCACATGCACATAGTTTGGTAAGTTCTATGATTTTGATTTTGTAAGTGCAGTAGAACTTTTTAGAACATTCCACGAGTTTTGAGAACATGGTGGACTTCTTCAGAAAGTTTGGCAGTTTGGAGATCCTCCGGTAGTGCTAAGAAGTACCGCAGAATGCACACGAAACACCTGAACTGTCACTGACCTCTCCAGCTTCTGGCAGAACTCTGGCACCATAGAACGGATATCTCTGGTTAAGAAAGGAACCGACCAGAGCAGGATTCCGGCGATGCTGTTTCAGAAACACACAAGCGACCTCTGGAACACGTCATCGGCTTCGGAAATCGTTGAGGACACAAACTGGGCCCAGGAAGGTCGATGTTGCGGGCGGGCGGATGGACAGGCGGATGGACGCAGACAGCAAAAATAATAGATTTAAGGCACGTCTGTCGCACTGTAGAAACTCCAAGTGCAGCTTGGTAACACACGCGAAAACACAGTGTGTGTATGTGTGTGTGTGTGTGGGGGGGGGGGGTAGAAACGAGAAGAGAAAGCGTAGGGTAGGGGACAGAGAGTGTCTGAGAAAGAGAGAATAAGATTGAGAGAGTCAGCGAAAAGCGAGATGGTGAGCAGTGGCTCTCTTGTGATAAACCTTACAGAAAGAACCGTTGATAACATACCTTTTCTTTTCTTCTTTCTTACTATTACAACGGTGAGCACAACAGCCGTTAAGGTGAAAATGACAGCAGCCACACTCACGTAAACGGTGATTCGGACTTTTTCTGGCTCATCGTAATCTTTGCCTAAAAACATCGAAACTTCATGTTAAAGAGTTAGTTATAAGTTATGAATATAGTTAAAGAGTTAGGATTATTGTGTCTAAATAAAAGTTAACAGTAAAATGGACATACTTTCTTAGCCATAACTTGTTTCTTCTTTTATATGCTCTGGGCTCTATAATGAAGTTTTAGACTATACAGCTGAATGTGATGAAGTTAAAACTAACCTGCAAGGATTTACTTGGATCTTACATAAAACCGCCTAATGTCGCTGGTTTTTCTAAAATTCAAAAGCTTTATTATATTAAGAAATCATGTATCATCAAAACATTAAGAAACTTTTGTCATATTGAACTTTACTTCGCGCGATCTCACCAGCCACGCACAACAGCTTAATGTAAATGAAGACAAGGAAATCATAATGTGCTTTGTTGTCTGTCTTCCTAAGGAGGGACTACTGCATTTACAATTAATCTATCCTTGAAGAAAACTCATATGTTTATAGCAAACTAATGTAAAACTGTTAAAGACAATCTAATAGAGGGCGGGTAGGACAGTCAAAAATGTGTAACCATACAAGAAAAAAACTAAAGCCTAAAGCCCCTGCGAATTAGAAGAAAATGATAAAACAAAGGTACTGGCAGCGCTCAACATAGCCGTATGCAGACGCATGTGACCAAGGGAGCTTACCGTACCCAAACATGTAGCAAAGAGAGCGCTGCCAGTACCTTTGTTGGAGTTATCTTTCGATAATTTAAGCGCTCGGTCCTCATTTGTTCTTTATTAATTATAACAACTTATATAGTTCAGTCCATCTATCTGTCTGTTGGATTAGCTCTGCGTGTTTTTACTTGTTTTATGCCAAAGCAAAAAAGGGTCATTTCTTACTTTTCCAGATGTGGAATAAAATATATAAATGCCTTTTAGCAAGATCGCCTATTCACAAGAAACTATGTATATATTTACCAACTGGAATCTCTTTTTCTCCTGCAGAAAAAGTTTGCCTGCCAGGTGAGATGTTTACTGAGAAACTATAGTTCCCTTCCACAGCTGGAAGCTTCGTGTTGAACTGACAGACACCTGACATCTGCTCTTCGTTTTTAGCGATCTTTCTACCGTTCGGTGACGTCGCAATGGCCACAGTTTCAAGGCTGACATGTTGTAACTGGAAAGATGACGTCAACAGGTGAACTGGTTTTAACAATGAACGACTGATCGGTAAAGTACTTCAATTTATATACCTGATAGGAAGGCCCATCAGAATTATGTATTATCATTTGTCTTAAATACTCCTTTAACAGACAGACTAAACACTATATGTGCCGTACGCCATCAAGCAGCCTAAACGGGCGTTTGTTTTCAATAAGGAATCTTTCTTTGATCATTATTATAAAGACTTGCCCTGTTGCGTTGTCGATAAAGCTGACACTTGTAAATTCTGCGTGAGGAATAGATGCTGCGTATGTTACAAGACACACTGACAGACCATCCGATAGCAGATGTTGTGCATACTACACCCTCTGCTGGATCTATTAAACAAGAAGTTCCGTGGTAGAACATTCTTGTCATAATCAAGATCGTATAATTCTTGTGTACTGCAGCTACAAGAAATGCGTTACAAAAACCCTAACAAGATGTTGAATATCATCAGTTTACCTAAGTAAAAAAATTTTAGATAGGAAAAGGATACTGCTAAAATTTCTGTGTACAGAAAAAATTCTGATTTATATCAAGTAAATGCCAGATTTCAAAACTGACACGGAATATTGGCAGGTAACTTCAATGCGGAGCCAAAATAATGTTCGCAGCAAGTTTAAACAGGGTTTAATCCAAAAGTATTGCAGGAAAAGAAGCAGCCAAAGATTCTCCTATCATGTATTCTTCTGGTTAATAGCATATGATTTCCGATCAAGAATTGAGAAATACTAAAAACAATACTCACACACATAGTTGAGTCCACAGCGAACAGACCTTTTATCTGAACTGAGAATACATTCCAGACTGCCGTTAAGGACATGGGGCCGCTCATACAGCAACCGGTTGTTGACAGGGTTGATGGTCATTGTGCTAGTTAGAGAGTCGACATATCTTGCTGTAAAAATTCCGCCAAAGAAGTTTTGCTGAACACAGTCTTTATCGCATGACGCTAAGTATGTAGGTTGACTTCCATTATGTAAACACCACTGTACCTCTCCCTCAGCCATGCAGATGAAACTGGTTGACTGATTATAAAAGATTTCTCTGATGCCTTCAGGACCGCATGGTAAGAGGTTTACACCTGTAAAAACCAATAACATTGAAGACGTGAAATGCATCATCTGTTCCTGTACAAAGCCTTAGACGACCGTGGGGTGGAATAGAGAGTAAAGGAGACGAAGGAGAGGAGGGAGTAGAAAGTAAGGAAGCAGTAAGCCTACCATGACAGACCTAACCCTAACCCTAACGTACCATAAGTTATTTTTCCAAAATCTCATGTTACAATACATTTCCGTGTAGGTGTATGTAGCCGGCCGGTGACACGTGAAAGTACGCCCAAACTGACATTAGGTAGTAGAAAATATTCGATAGAATTCTCTCGCTCTCTCTCTCCACCTCTTACTTTGTGTGGGGGCGAGCACGTGTAATAATAATAATAATGGTGTTTATTCAGGCCCATATCAACAACAACTTCATACAAAACAAACAGTATACATTAGGTTAAATCAAAACATAACAAATACAAACAATTGGCTCATCAAACAATCAGATTCCTATTTTTTAGAATTTCTGTTAAATAAACAGAGACTTTAAACTCCATCTTATCACTGATTTTTTTATCAACTAGGGCACTTTAAATGATGACGGGAATTTGTAATAGTGACTTGAAATAAGTCTGCGCCCTATGACTGCATATATTGCGCATACTAAGAGAAAATGGCATAAATCTTCGATATCATCAGGGTCACATGATTTAAAATCTGCGTCATTATAACTATTACCAGAATAAAATACCATTCAACGGTAAACGGTTAAATCATAACACACTGTTTTTGCCAAGCGTAGGAAAACCGTGTAAAACTAAGAAGTTTCTTACTCTTGATGCCCAGTTACATCTTCCTGCCTGATCATGCAGGAATAATATGTCGTAACACTGTCTATGCTATTTGTACTCAGGCATACACAACAGTCGACACCATGTCACTACAAGCACATCTATATCTACAAACGTAGAAAATCTGCCCATCTTGCAAAGCATAACGTGCGCCTGTTTCAGCTCGTCCTGTTCTCTAAAACCCCAAACCTCAGACCCATACGTAATGATTGGTTTATTCTGTACATCGAATATGTGGAACACAGTTTCAGCTGTCATATTGTGTAACCGATAATGCAGCCTTTTTATCCCAACCAAAGCTCTGCTTCATTTTTCTGCGACATACTCTGCATTAGTTCACCTCAGCGTTGTCAAAAAATGGGACACCAATATAAACAACAGCTGGGTTCAATCTGTATTGGCCGGCCTCCATAGAACCATTTTCAGCATGTTTGACGAAACTTCGTTTATAAAAACTACCACCTTTGCTTATCCATATTTGTTGATAGCCCCTAGTCAGTAAATATCGATAAGCTGAAGGTGGTAGATTTTAAAAATGGAAGTGTCTTCAAAAATTCTGAAAAATAGAGAGATATACACAGTGACTCCGTAAATGTATCAACTCCTCGTGCAACACAACCATAGAACTCTGACAGAAAAATAAAGAAAAAATTGATTCGTGATTTGGAAGTTCACCTGAGATGGCTGCTTCTCTGGAAGCATAAACTCCTATACCTGTAGCATGAATGGTTGGGCCATGCGAGCCATCAGTATAGATTTGGGAGTGATCTTTGTATGTGGTTTTCTGCTTCTGTTTGAAGGCTGCTATAATTTTTTCAAAGTGTGTCTGTTTTTTTATATTTGGTAAGTTCTGTGTCTACAATCGCTTGCTGTATAGTCAAAGGTGGAGCATGAGGGTGCACATGTAGGTAGGGGGCTTCAATGTCAACATCAGTCCCATTTGTTTGTTCCAAGTACTGGGTGCATTTCTGAATGCTAGGTTGTGGAGTAGGTTTGCCTGTCCGGTGTTTGGTTGGTGTGGTATGTGTCTGTCTGACTGGATGATCTGCAGAAAGGCACTGTACACAACTACTGTTCATTTCAATGTAAAGGGAGGAGGGGGGAGTATTTGCTGCTTAACGTCCAGCCGCAAACTATGTGCATATCAGGACGGTGTTGCTTAGACAAAGTTTACGTGCTGCCACACGTGGGACTGATGGCGCAACACGGGCCTCAGTCCCACCCAGTCACATTATACTGACACCGGGCCAACCAGTCCTAGTACTGTTCCCTGTAGTGTCAGGCGTCTGGCAGGGCAGCTACTAGATTGCCGATTTTTGAGTCTTAGGTATGACTCGGCCGGGATGCGAACCACCGAGGCAGTCTCAATGTAAAGGGAAAAAAAAAACTCAGTAAACAAACAGACCGCTTACAGCACAACGAGCACACAATGACACAATCAGCACTAGTACAAACTCCCACACAAACTGCCACAAGAAAGTGAGAAAAGATTTCCAAATGGGTGCATGAAATTTTTTTGGCATGTCAAGAATGCAGTTTGACAACAGACGAACTGAACGAAGCTACAAAATAGCCACAGACAGTATACGTTTTTCGGAACTCTATCTTGAACTCCCACCCTCAAGATTTGGAACTCTATCTTACATGCCCTTAACTTCCCTCCCTCAAGACCTTCTGGATAACGGGACTGAGGCGAGATGATCAGAAAAAAACAGGAGGGTACGACAAAAACACTAAAGAACAAACAGGGAATGAATAAACAAACACATCGTTGATGTTGTGTACGTTCTATTGCACGAGTCAACAATTCTGAGATGTTATGCGTTTTCCTTAGTTTTGACCTCGGCTGTTACTTTCGTTACTTACTTTCATACTTTTAATTTTTGGTAGAAAGTACAAGGAGGCTTAAGGCGCGAAAGTTACTTTTCCACTACCTGAATCACCCACATATGCAGATTAATGTTTCGTCCTTTCAGTATTTACCTCCTTACGAAGATGTACCATCATTCCACACAAAACAAATACCGTAGTTTTCAAGTACAACCTTGATTTCGGTAACACTAAAAATCATGTCTGCTTAATTAGTACCTCACCTGTGACGAGAGGCCAAGTCATAAAAAGAAGCAAGACAGACTTCGCCATCCAGCGCCCTCTGTTCAGAACTGCGATAACGTTGACCGCATCTTCTGGTGACTGTGACAGACAGAAACTCTGTTTCCTTGTGTCCATTTCTTCGTTTTTCGTTTACTTTCGCTCGTTTTCGACAGAAGCCAAGTCGATTTTTTTAAATTTCAATATTATTTAGTCTTAATATACTTTCTATAGTGTCCTTGATAAACTGATTCTCTCAACTGGCTGCTATTTCTGAGACGCGATCATTACCACACTCGGAACTTTTGACGCCCGTAACATATTAGCAATGCGTAGATAATAGACTATAGATAATAGATAATAGATTATATATATATATAATTGTATATGTATATATATACACATACACGAAGCAATACACACTACATGACAGAGTACGACCATCTGTATAAAATCAGCGACAAGCAGTACATTAGCAACACTGAACCTCACAACAAGTACGTACATCCCCACGAACTGCACACGTTACTAAAGCTTCTTCGCTCTTCATCGCCTGGTAGAAATACAGCACAACAGAGCGGAAATATCTGGAAGAGAATGGATCTGATAAAAATTTTCCTGCAGGTTCAGAAATATGCAGAAAAAATCTGTAACCAAGCACAGATTGAGAAATCACCCGTACAATGGTAGCACAAAAGGCCCGTAGAGGGGACAGACAAAAGATCGGACAGAAGAAATGACATTTAAAAATTATACACATATATATATATATAATTTGTGCTGAACTACTGTAAACTGGTTTATTTGACTAAAGTAAAATTATCTCACTTAGGCAGCATGTTCCTGTGAAAAACAAAATTCAGCAGACTAATATTTTCAGTTTAATAATATTTTTTTCAGTTTAATACTATTTCGCCCTCTCAGTGTACCTACTGTACGAATATGTACATAACTTTCATTACACACAAAGCAGTACGTTATCATACATCCAAGATTTCTGTAGCACTAAAAACCATGACTAATTAGTGGATCACCTGTGACAAGCGACCAAATTAGAAGGTGAAACACAACAGAGTTTTCCATCCAGTGTTCTGATTTGTGTGTGGTCAATATGTTGCTTGCTGCAAATGTTTGTGACTGTGAAATCTCAGTAGGCGTACTGCGTTGTGAAACTTGAAACATGAAATTTCCTTGTTACTGCCGTCTCCCTGAATGTGTAGATCGGGAAAGTGAAATTGGTAAGTTTTTGTCCGAGACTGAAAGGTTCTAGTATATATATATATATCTTCACTAGTGTATAGCCATACTGTTGACACTTGGAAAAATGTTTCATTGTCTTTATCGCTGTCATCAACATCGTCCACATTCATCCTTCTGTTTTATCATTGCCCTGAATTTAACAGCATTAATATGCATTCGATTTCATTTTCTTTTAAGATCACTTACGCATGTTATGTTATCTCTTTCTCTCTATATATATATATATGTGTGTGTGTTCTGTGTCTTTCTGTCTGTCTGTCTGTCTGTCTGTCTGTCTGTCTGTCTCATCTAGCTGTTTATCTATCGGATACATTATTGTCAGATAGTACAAATTAGAAGACCATTTGTGATCACATAACCGTACTTCTCAGGTAGAACATGTCTGTTGATATCAAATCAGTGTGATTGTAGACGTGCATATATCTAAAAGTATCCATACATGGTTTAAAGCCACTGTTGACAGCCTGTATGCATCTGATAAATTTTTCAAGAATCTGTTTATGCAGTTGAATAATTGTGTAAATTCACGTTTTGGTTCGTACGTTAAAAAAAATCAGTATAAACTATTTCATTGGATAGTGACTTGCACATCAAGAAGTAGTGAAACACATTCTTAAAAATGAGCATTTCTCGGAATGTCATTAAATCTTTATCTTTAAAAAGTGTTAAAGGTGTATGTTTCAAAGGGATATAGCTCTTCCACACTTCAAATAATGTAAGACGCTGTTCTTTCCCCTGATCTTGGAATTACCCGTTAACAGAGAGTGCCTATGCTAATGTAACCCGACTTATGACATTCACCTTCTTGACAAGCTCAACAAAATGGCCGAAAGCGACCGAGTGAAGCTACAGTTTGTCCAAATGAGTTATTTCATACCATTATTTTGTGGACCGGTGTCATTATGGAGTGTCTAGACAAAGACGTACAAGACCCAATTCTGGAATACGTCCTTTGAGATTTTTGTGAGTGGTCGGATGTGATGACCTTGATAGAATTCGACATCTGTCGTGGATTGCTCGGATGTGACAGGGTGAATCTATGGGTGAATGACTGGATGTGACAGGGGCTTTACCGATCCCAATTTTCTGCCGTTATTTTCAAAGAACAGCCCTTCTGTAGCAGACACCGGTGGGTCACAACGTTCGTCTAGAACAAGAGTGACTTTTTTTTATCCACATCCTTATGTAGATGACAACAGGATGTGAAAGGTCTATTAATATCGGACTCAGGCCAACATTTGTGTCTGGACTGTACGTGTTCACAGAGGCTTATTGCTATAACCGCCTTGTGGTCTTCCGAAACGATTTTCTTCCTTGAAGATTCAGGGGGAATAACTCTATCGTATGACACATAGCCAGGACAATGGTCGTTAACACTTCTCCCTTTATATTTCATTTACGTATTTGATAGCAACCCCCTCCTCAGCCCTTCTCGATTGTTTTCGTAGTTTTTTCTATTTAATTTAGCACAACAACACGATTATGACTACAGAAAACAGGGAAATTTTATAGAATGTTCCGATATTGTAAAGCTTCCCTGTTCGCTATTCGCTTCATCATAAGTAGTATAGTCATGTTGCAAACGAGCACCATTTGGGAGGAGGAGGAGGAGGAGTGACCTTGCCCTTGACCCAGTGACGTAGTGACCTAGTGGCGGGGTGACCTAGGGGCGGGGTGACCTAGTGGCGGGGTGACCTAGTGGCGGGGTGACCCTGGTGGAATCGGGGGAAAACCAGCAGGTGGTCAGCAGATGTGCGTGCGGCAAGGGCGGTGCGCGCGGCTATGGCCAAACATGTCGAAACACGTCGCGTGGCGAGAAGCGGTGCAAAAGGGGCGCGCGCGTGCGGGCGGGGCGAAGGCGTGTTTTGTCTAGCCCTGCTGGAATCTGGAAAAAAAAATGGAGAGAGAGAGAAGAGTTGTGGGAGGCAAACGGCGGGCATTTAAAAAAAAAATGATGTTTTAGTAAAGCCTCTCTCTCTCTCTCTCTAAATAACCACCACAACCACCACTCAAAGAGACGGCTCGTTGGTCTAGGGGTATGATTCTCGCTTCGGTTGTGAGAGGTCCCGGGTTCGAGTCCCGGACCAGCCATGTTATGTTTTTGCTCGTCTAAGGATAGTATGTGGTCTTTTTATGTGTTCTTT
>SMGT01001287.1:0-21559 GCA_004794575.1 Lanistes nyassanus | reverse complement strand
AAAAAAAAAAAAAAAAAAAAAAAAAAACCAGTCCTCTGCGTTTACACGGGCTTGGAACCGTTTTAAAGGTGCTAAAGCTGCATGACTGCTGCGAGTGCCTTAAGCATACCATTTGCAAATCACTTGTGCGCGTGGGGGAAAAGAGTATTTCAGCTGGAGAGAAGGCAAGTGCAAAAAGGAAAGGGAGGCTGCAATAACAGGTCAGCGTTTGATGCATTTATTTAAAATATAGCGGCCTAGAAGCGCAGAGCAGAGAGAATGACCCGTGCTGATCAGTAAAATGACAAAAGGTCAGAAGGAACCAGCATTACTGTATATCCAAGTGGAAAAAAGATGAGAAAAGACTTTAGTCTCAACCTGTACTTTTGGCCTTTGGCTTTTAGAGGTTTTCAAGTAAATTTCATGGTCATTTTTAGACGTTCTTCAAATTGAAACCCATCCCACTTCTGATATCTCACCGGCTCCAGTTTGTTCACAAAAAATGACTACTAAGTCTGAGAATAATCGTTCCCATCTTCATTCGCTTCCCGAATTTTTATTTTTATTTTATTTTTATTTAATTATTTATTTTTTTTAATTTTTTTTTTTTTTGCCGAGCATATTATTGAAGCAGCCGACTGAGTTTTCGTCTAAATCTATTGTCTCACCAGACACCGATTCAAACAGCTAAGACCCTCGTCCGATTCTCGTGTCTAAACATAACGCCCTGAGCAGTAGAACTTTAGGACTGTTCTTCTCGTAAGCATCACCCGTTAGCAAAACAAAAATGTGTAAACGTGGTCTAGCGATCTCAAGTGTTTCCACGAGCACTGCGAAGGCGAGTGGATGGCAGGCAATGCAGTCCGTGCCATGTTGGCGGGAAGGGGAGGGGGAGAGTGGTTTTCGCTTGCGCGGGGTCGGCCTAACATGCTTCAACTTGTTCAGAGGTCGGCGCGTGTTTTACTCATATGCCTCTGGTGGTATCCTCAGCCCGTAACATGCTTCAACTTGTTCAGAGTCGACATAGAAGCTTTTTTTCCCTTGAGATTACCAGATATAAGGCCATTCACCCCACCCAAGGTCATGACGTCACTCGGTCAAGGTCAAGGTCGCTTCTCCTCCTCATCCTCATCATCAGAAATAGCTTTTCTTGCGATTACCAGATATAACCCCACCAATTATGCTCACGCACTCTTGACATAGAAGCTTTTCTTTTTTCTTTTTTATTTATTTTTTTTTACCAAAACTTTACACGCCCATGCTGATGCCCCAGTTTACTGGTGATCGGATGGTGGTTTTTACAGCAAAACCTATTTCTGTTTTGGTCAGTGAGGGACAAAACGTAGTCACAAGAGACTCAGTAAAGCTCAAAACCCACTGTCTAAAAGTGACTTTTCTCTGGTGCTAGAGACTCAAAATACCAGTGGTGGGGTCAACACAGGCTTTAGGACAGACGGCACCACCATGTACACCTATCAACAACACAGAAATTCTCTTTCTTTTTTCTACATTAAACGTAAAGTTCATGCCGATGGCGTCTCTACCTCTCCTCTAGATATCTAAAGCTCTTTCTCTGTGCAATTCAACGTAATCTTTTATTACCTTCCACTAACAATTTGTGATAAGTGTCCGTAGCTGTGATAAAATGGGTTGTGTTTTCCATTATGGCATTCCAATAACAATCTGTGATAATTGTCGGTAACTGTGATACAATGTGTTTTCCATGTGCGCCCACCACTATTTTTGCAGTAATCTATCATCTGCCAGACACCTAAAACCCTTTTTTCGCGCACTTTAGGGTCTACGCCGACGTTTATCTTATTATCTCCGCCTGCTGGCACCCGCTACACGTCACATGCTTCCACTGGTTCAGAGGTTAGCGCACTCGTGAACTCGTTCCAAACCAGGGCGCACTTTCCTCCCACGTGCAACCTTGACCTCTTTCTGTTCCTCCTATGACATCCCCGCATGGCCAGCTTTCCTCCCATTGGCGCATCCCCCCACCCAAGGTCATGACGTCACTCCGTCCAAGGCAAAGTCGGTCAATCACCCCTACTAGGTCACTCGGATATCACCCCTAGGTCACTCGGTCAACGTCAGGTCAAGGTTGCTCCTCTGCTCCTTCGCCACTCGACTTGTTTCGACATGTTTGGCCATAGCCGCGCGCACCGCCCTTGCCGCACGCACATCTGCTGACCACCTGCTGGTTCCCCCCCCCCCCCGATTCCACCAGGGCTTAACAGACACGCCTTCACCCCGCCCGCCCCCTAAGGTCACTGGGGTCACCCCGCCCCTAGGTCACTACGTCACTGGGTCACCCCGCCACTAGGTCACTACGTCACTGGGTCAAGGGCAAGGTCGTTCCTCCTCCTCCTCCTCCCAAATGGGGGTCGTTTTTAACCTGACTATACTACTAATGTGGGAAAGAGGGAAAGTAAGGAGTAATGTGGGAAAGAGGAAAAGTAAGGAGTAATGTGGGAAAGAGGGAAAGTAAGGAGTAATGTGGGAAAGAGGGAAAGTAAGGAGTAATGTGGGAAAGAGGGAAAGTAAGGGGTAATGTGGGAAAGAGGGAAAGTAAGGGGTAATGTGGGAAAGAGGGAAAGTAAGGGGTAATGTGGGAAAGAGTGAAAGTAAGGAGTAATGTGGGAAAGAGGAGAACGTAGGAAAAGAGAGAAAGAAAATACACCAAGACATGTTACAGTGACTGTAGAGGACTACAACTGTAGATTTTTGCTGCAGAGCTATTGATACCTTCTTCAACTGTATTCAAAACGGCTGCAAAATAGACATCTCACCATTCATCGCTCCGATTCTGCAGATGTTGAAAGCCGCGGGCGTCAGCTGCAGTAAGTTATTCAATCTCTACATACTATGGAAGATATCGTGATTAAATCTACTCACCAACATTAATCAACCAATTTTTTTCCCTCATTCGATGACTGAAATATTTCAAGAAAATAAGACACTGCTGTTACAGTGTGCAAGTCGAGAGAAAAGACAAAATAATAAAAGAAAATAGCATTCATCATTAATTCTGGTAATTATGAACTACATCTCCCTCAGCCAGTAGTGCTTAGTATTACAGTCATTTGTTTTCCAACGGTTTCACTTCTGTAACCGAAATCTGACCTTGTCTCTGAATGACTACGAGGATGCGATCTGAGAAAAATTTAGGGCGCCGTGTGTATGTGTATACGCGCTTGCGTTATGTGTATGTGTTTCAATGGTTACGTGTTAGTGTTAGAGAGCGCACACTTGTGCTGTTGTGCGTTGTGCGCAAACATGAAAGCGCACATTTACTTGCATGCTTATGTGGGTGAGCTTGTGTGCTGAATATTTTCTATAGTATTTTTTTTTTATTTTAAACCTGGAGAATGTTATGAAATATTTGTGAGTACATACTAAAGTCTGTTCGATTGTGTCGGTGTACGTGCGTATGTGGGAGCGCGTTAGTCGTCTTGTGTCTGAATGCCTTCCCTAACCAAACCAGTGTGCGTCCTATGTCGCCGAACTTAACCATGGAAAGCCTTGGTGAAGCAAGACGCACGTTGGGTTCAGAAAGGAACATAACACAACGACCTCTTCCGACAATTCTGAAATACATTTTTAAAAAGCCATTCTACAATTAACAAGGTACAATTATCAGCTATTTTTGCGATAGCGAAGATCGGCTATCCCATAATATCTCCCATCTCTTGATTGCCTCAGGTATTCCCGGGAGCTCCACAGTTCTGGCTGGCAGCCTGGTTACCGTCCTTGTTGGGCTGATGGTCGCCATGCGCAGACTCTTCAACAACTGATCGGCCATGCTATCTGACATCGTTCACAGGACTGATTAGACATATTACTGAAAATATATAAAACTGTATCGTCTTTTCGTATAATAATATGCTTATAAGTTTTAGATTGTTCATACATTAGTTTCTCAGCAAGTAAACGATGGTTTGCTTTTATGCGGAGTGGTTCTGTTTGATTAAATTAATGTGGCGTCCGGCCATTCAAAATTCTTTTTTATTACGTCCCATGCCCCAACTCTTCATTTCCGAGTATTTTCTATTAAAGTTAAAATTATTTTTATTGAGGATTTGAGTCTGCATGCTAGGACTTACTTCCTGTTGCAGGTCTTTTTTATCACCAGAAACACTTTCAAACCGTAAATTCATTTGTGTCTCATTAGTTCCAAGCAGGAACTACGAACTTGGAGTCAGTCACATTCCAATAATTTTTACTCCCCTGCTAACCTCGTATTAAGAAAACTATTTCATATTTCTTCAATCACGGGCTATTTACCGATATTTAGATTCCAGATATATAATTCTTTCTCTTTTCTTCACCTCATCCCCTCCTAAAAATTTTCATCCCATTAAATTGTATTTGTGGGTTTGCTGTGAAAGTCTGCTGCTAAAGTTCGTAGATCTTAGTTTCCCTCTGCGCTTAGGACAGAAACGATACAAGCGAGTATCCAGAGTAGGAAACTTCATCGTCCGTCTGCAACAAAACGATCTTCTGATGAAATTTATGCACTGCCGTCCCCAGAACTAAAACACCACTCAAGTTAGTCTCCAGCACGTGAGAGAGGTTACCACTTGCAAACTATAAATTAACGACAATTGCTCCTGTCAAAGGTCGCCAGTCAGACTGCATGTTTCAAACATCGAGAGTTAGCTCACCAAGGCAACACACGAGCAAACGACAAATGGAAGTAAAATGTCCTACAAAAACGCTCTGTATATGTAACCATATTGACTACTTTCGGCAACTGAGAGCACAGAATCGTCGGGTCAAAAGGCCTTTACGAGTCAGTCGCCATTTGAACTTGAGAAAGCTATTTAAAAAAAACTGAAGCCAAACAAAGTACAGTCTTATATGCTAATCTCTAAGGGTCACCACTGAAAACGTTCCAATTTCCTGGTAGATCATACTGCCTAAAAAAACTCCCACCCCTCCCCTAGCCCCCACCCCTTCCCCTTTCTCTAAACCCTTCTCCTCCTGAGATATTCCCCCCCCCCCATTTTTTGCTCCCTCCTCCGTACCCAGAAAACCAGAGAGTCATTTGATTGGCTCTGCTTTTTACACGTCCGAAATCCAACTTGCCTCTTGGTTGGCTCCAGTGAATCAGAGCTTTTAGGTGCTGCTATGCAACGCAAAATAGAAATGAGACACAGTAAGACATCACTCAAGAGGGGAAAATCCCTTCTTGGAAACCGGAGCACTAGAAGAAAACCCCGACAAACAGCCCCGTAAACACGTGCATGAACCATGCAGACATGCGCCAGACACGGGTTCAAACCCACAACCCTCAGTATCGGGCCACCCCTATATTTTCAGATAGCCAACGGAACTGAAGAAGGGCAACGGTTTACTCGGACACCTAAGCACCTGTCACCTGTCACCTGTTGCACAATCGCTTAGGAGCTTAGTGGGAGTGCTGGTCTGTATTGTGCCAGTTTGATTAGTCTATCCCCAGCTTGATAACTCGTTCATGATCAACAAGGTGTGAGCTTTGTCCTTTAGCCAGACATTAACTGATAGCATTAGAGGCTTGTGGCAACATGTTCGGGGCGAACAGAACGCCTCGAAGAAAGCAGCATCTCGGAGAAAACATCGCTCAAGCAGATAGTACGCCTCATGCGTTTGTTTGTTTGTTTTCTGCGTTTGTATAGTAAACATTTCTAACCTTAGTGAAATTATTTTTACTTCAAAAACTTTCTTCTTAATCGGCTATAGTTTAATACTCTTCGGTGGTGAAAATAAAAGAAATATGAAACCTGACGGAGAAACCCCTTTTTTGTTAACGGTATCTAAACTGCATTTGAAAGACGATTGGACAGCACAGTTATCCTGCCCTTGCTGTTCTGGAAGCTGAAAACGGTGCCTAATGGCTAAAATAATAACATATCTGGAAGTCGGAAGTTACCAAGGCGCCTGGCACAGTACCAGGACTGACTCCCGAGTGTCAGTAAAATCTGACTGGGTAAGACTGAAAGTCTGTATTGCGATACCAGTCTCTGTGTGCCAGCATGACAATTAACTTGTGTCAAACAGCACCTCGTTTGGTACTGGGCAAATGGGGAAAACACTCAACTAACCATTGCCCTGCCATTTTCAGGAACCTATGTACATGCAGAGCCTGTGCGTAAGCAAAGGCAACATGCTATGAGAAAACCAAGACGACTAAACACATTTTTGCGGTACCCTGTGAGGGTCGGGTAGTGTGCGGCGCGGGTGTGTGCTGCACCCGGAGAAGATGAATGGTGAAGACAAAGTTCAAGCGACCTATGTCCTTAGTGTTAAAGGTCAAATTTCGCACTCAAGTGCCCACTTAATTTTCGGCGTGCGACTCTTGACCTCAGCTGTACACAGCCGTACACACCACTGGAGCTGACATGACAGGTGCGCACAGCACACAAAGACTGCCTCTGCTACCAAATTAGCGCTTCTCCCGTGACAGTCAATGACCGCCTTGACCTTGTTTCCTATCTCCTAACCCCTCTGTAAATCTCATATAAACAATCCGTACCGTCCTTTTTTATTGAACGCTACAATTTCACGCCGTCGGTTGTTGTCAAAAGCTGCAGTCGCTCAAGGGCTGCAGAGATTGCGTCAAAAGAAGAAAACCAACGAACTATATACATTTTTTTTAAATCGAGAGCTGTCGTGCTGTGCTGTGTTGTGTGTTGTGTTTTAAGTCGAGAGCTGTTGTGTTGTGTTGTGTTTCAAGTCGAGAGGTGTTGTGTTGTGTTGTGTGGTGTTGTGTGGTGTTGTGTGTTGTGTGTTGTGCTTATGTTTGTGTTGGGTTGGGGTTTGTGTTTGTGCTTGTGTTGTGTGTTGTGTTGTGTGTTGTGTTGTGTGTTGTGGTGTGGTGTGGTGTGGTGTGGTGTGGTGTGGTGTGGTGTGGTGTGGTGTGGTGTGGTGTGGTGTGGTGTGGTGTGTTGTGTTGTGTTGTGTTGTGTTGTGTTGTGTGTGTTGTGTTTATTGTGTTGTGTTTTGTGTTGTGTTGTGGTGCGTTGTTGCGTTGGTGCGGTGTGTGGTGTTGTGTGTGTTGTGGTGTGGTGTGGTGTGGCGTAGGGTGTGTGGTGTGGTGTGGTGCGGTGCGTGGTGTTGTGCGGTGCGTGGTGTTGTGTGGTGTGGTGTGTGTTGTGGTGTGTGGTTTGTGTTGTTTGTTGGGTGGTGTGGTGTGTGGTGTGTTGTGTGGTGTGTGGTGTGTGGTGTGTGGTGTGGTAGTGTGGTGTGTGGTGTGTGGTAGTGTGGTGTGTGGTGTGGTGTGGTGTGTGGTGTGGGTTGGTGTGGTGTGTGGTGTGGGTTGGTGTGGTGTGTGTTATGTGGTGTGTGTGGTGTGGTGTGTGCTGTGTGGCTGCCCTGACAGACTCCTGGCACTACAGGAAACATTAATAGGACTGGTTGACCCGGTGTCAGTATAATGTGGCTGGGTGGAACTGCGACAGCAGGCCTCTTGTGGCAGCAAATTATTTTTGTCTATGCAACACCGTCGTGATATGCATCTGGGCAGACTAGAATTGCCCGAGTGAAGTATCTGTATATGTTAGGTCTGTGCTGTGAGTGATCAGACAAGAGAACTTTTCCACTAGTCGAGATCGGACATTCTTCTAGAACAGAAATCTACGAAGAGCAAGGAGTTTTACCTGTGACGGTTGGTCAAGGACACTCCAAGGGCACCTAACTGAACTCTATTTTACGTTGTTCATCGTACCGGATATCCAAACGAGGACCAGTTCGAACTGTTGTGAATCTCCGTTGGAGGCGTGGCTGGGGCTGCGGTCCACCTTCCTGAGTCTACGCTCTGCAGACCGAACTTTGCGTCTCTGCGAACCAAGGCTACTGTTATTTACCGTTTTCTCCTATACTACTGCGGACCACTATCGAGTGCGAACATACATTGGATTAACTGTTCTGTTCCTGATTGGATTAAATATTCACCGCAAGTAGTTTTTACGCATTGTATAAGTTTGATTGTATTCTGATTGTAGTTCTTACTGTTTTGAGAATTGTAACTTTTGTCACGCTGCTATCACTACACCCACACACACGCACTGTTACAACTTTGTTCATTTACCTTTCCTTCCTCTGCTATCCTTCTATGTTTATAGTTCAATAAATGTGCTAAATTATCTGGTCGTGTCCCTTTTGCTTGAAAAGGGGGGGGGGTTAGCTTTAGGGGATTACTTTTCTTATCTCTTCCCTAAAATCCAGCTCACCCGATAAAACGCTACAGGTGCTCGTAGTGGGTGAGTGGTGCTCGTAGTGATCACTCAAACTATGATCTACGTGGTTCTTGTGCGTTTGTTTTCACCCATTTTACGAAAATGATAATAATATTATTACTTCTGATTATTAGATGGATAAGACAATGGAAGTAATTACAATTAAAATGACTGCATCGGGATCTCGTAGCATACCAATCTCTCGAAGTCAGTGTTGACCGTGCTACTTATCTAAAAGGAGGATGCTTTTCTCTGCGAAGTTTCACCACCCGCAGCTTCTTGATTTTTTTTTCATTTTTCGGAAATCCATTGAAGGACAAAGTTGGGCCCTTATAACAGAACACTCAGGTACGCAAACAGATTCGACGAGATGTCTTCGTAGTAAGGGCTGACATAGTGGAGCTGCATTAAATACAAAAGCGAGTCGGCCGGCATGGCTGGAAGCTCACACATCTGCAAAAGTTCAATGGTCACATGCATGCATAATTCTCCGAAACACCCATAGTCACCGTCCAGTGGGAACGATGCCTAGCTACAGTGAATTTTTGGCCCTCGGCCATTTTTACCATGACCTTGCTGCTCCGTCATACAGCGTCTGCACCCACTGCTCCTTTTGAGCGACACTCCACTGTCAGTCTAACACAACAGTATTACGACTCTTTCATCTCCAATTAATTACTGATTGTCTACTGCCAGCTCCATGTTCGCCAAATCACATTGTGTTACAATACCATTTCAAATTGTATTGTTACTGTGGCTGGATTCTACTGCTTAAACGTTCCGCCGCAAACGAGGTTTAATGTTGTTCAGTGTCCCTCCTGTCCCAGCAATATCGTCCCACACTGCATTGTCCACGTGCGACTTCGCTCACCTGTGCTGAAAGGTTCCGCCGGACTCCCTAACAGACAGTTTATTCAGATCATCTTCTGTCTACCGTTCAAGTTGAAACCTATGAGCTACTTCCTAACGAAGAAATGAATCGTTTTTGCGCATTTTGATGAGCGCTATGCTCATAGTTGTGGCCCTGTCTGCAGTCCAGTGCCCCGGATGGCTCCAAGCAGCGCTGCTTTCTCAGCTTCCACTTCCAGGGTCTTCACATGTTTTTCTCTCTGTTCAGTTCTGTGTGTACCTCCGCCGCTCTTTCTTATCCGGCTGTTGCTGGCTGCTCCCTTTTTTGTTTCCCCTGTCTTCTTCGGAGTGTATGTGGGGATCCATTCTTTGTGGTTGTACTTCTTGGCCCCTACAAGTTCCTTATATATTATATACATGATATTCCTGTTATATCATGATGTGTACATGTACGTCAGACTATAGATCCTAAACTATAAAACAGTTTATTCAGATCATCTTTTTGCCGTTCAAATGTATATATTTATAAACGTTTATAAACGCACGTGCTGCTAGCTAATAAAGAATTGACTCATTTCATCCGTATCTTGATGAGTGCTACTGCTCACTGCGGTGGCAAGATGGTTTGATTTGCCATAGAATGCGTATGACAAGTGGCAGACTTGGGAAATAATGATAACTATCTGGTGACCGGCATTGCGAAATGTACACGAGACACTTATAAAAGCAGTTCCGTGTGTTCAAAGGTTCAGTTTTTCCAGGTCTAATTAGCTTGTTATTCTTCCATCATGAAGTGTGTAGTGGCGTTGTGCTTTCTCATCGGTGAGTTTTTGTAAGGGTCTCAGTACGTGCGTGCTTGGGTGGGCGAGCGAGAGAGAGAGTGTGTGTTTGTGTGTTTAATGTGACAGAGAAAGCTTACATAATGTCATACTAATTCGTATACAAACGATTCAGCTTTCTGTCTTATCTACATTATGCTAACGATTACAGTTGTTTGTTTAGTGGGATGTTTTTGGCAAAAGCAACCATGTTTTAAGAGTATCAACATGACTGAACCGAGATAAATAAATCTGCATAAATGAAAGATTCAACCAAATTTAAATAGATCTCATAAATGCATATTTATAGTTATCTATTATTTATATTTCCGAAGAGCTTCTGTCTTTATGTCTTAAGAGTTCTGAAAATTTAAGAAAACAGTAATTCGAAGGTAAACGTGCTTTCTATTTACACTACTAACATTATGTGACCAAGTATATATCATAAAAACCAAGGTTCTGTTATGTTATACATACCTGAAATATTTAAACACTCTAAAAGAACCGCGACAATGTCCTGACCACACGAAGTAAGGGGCACAACAAGTGGAAATATCCTACTAAAAAGATCACAGAAGAGAGCGGGACATTTTTAAAAAGTCAAGAAAGCAAACCTGAAGTATAAATCTAACTTTAAAGGTTACAGGGGCAAGTTTTGTGAAGGTACGGTTTCCATACGCTAATAAATCAACCGTTCCGTAACTGCTTCAGTCTGTATCCTAACCCCGGCCAGCTGCGACTGTGCAACGGACTGCATGACTGTGCTGGACCATGCCATGAAAGATCAAACGGATATGTCCAAGATCTGCTCGTACGTTAGCGAACGATGCATCGATATTTGCAGAATGTTACAGAAATGGGAGCCCTTGTTTTTCAATAGTTGCGAGTTGTTCTGGTGTCACATTATTTATAGATACTTTTCAAATTTTTCTCTCCTTTATATAATTACATAATGCTTGTCAGTAAAGTTTAGAAATTAGCATTCTTTTTCAAGTTTTATTTAGTATGTGTAGCAACAGACATAGGCAACGGAAACACACTGCAATAACATTAACACATGAAATTCACATCAAAGGTAACGCTCAACCGCATACCGTGTTCATAATCGGGTCGCACGAGAGAGAGAGAGAGAGAGAGAGGATAGGGTAATTAATGGGCGTAACCCAGTATTTTACACTACCGTCCAGTACAGTCTCACGGCTAAATATGCTTTCTACATGATATAACACACACACACACACACACACACACATAAACACACACACACAAAAGCACGCACGTACACGCACACGCACGCGCACATGCACACGCACACACGCACCCCAAAGTCTTACTAGATTTATTTGTGCTGGCGAAGATAAATAAGGGAGAAGGAACCAGACAAGTTTTGAATTTCATCAAAACTGCGTCATGAAAATATAGTTTCCATTCAGTCCCCAGTAAAAATCAATATTAGGAAGCTAGAGGGGACAGAAGTAAGCAGGGAAAAGGGAAAGTAGGGACCAATGTGGGAAAGAGGGAAAGTAGGGGGCAATGTGGGAAAGAGGAGAACGTAGGAAAAGAGAGAAAGAAAATACACCAAGACATGTTTCAGTGGTTGTAGAGGACTACAACTGTAGATTTTTGCTGTAGGGCTATTGATGCCTACTTCAGCTGTTTTCATAACAACTGCAAAATGGACGTCCAGCCATTCATCGCTCCGATTAAGCAGTTGTTGAAGCCCGCGGGCGTGAACTGCAGTAAGTTATGTGTATGTGTATGTGTATGCGCGCTTGCATTAATGGTAATATCTGCTTGTGTATGTGTTTCTGTGGTTATGTGTTATTGTTAGAGAGCGCACATTTGTGCTATTGTACATTGTGCGCAAACACGGAAGCGCACGTTGACTTGCATGCCTATGTGAGTGAACTTGTGCGTTGAATATTTTCTATAGTATTTTTTTACTTTTCATCCTGGAGAATGTTTTTAAATACTTGTGAGTACATGATAAAGTCTGTTCGACTGTGTCGGTGTAAGTGCGTATGTGGGAGCGAGTTGTTTGTCTTGTCTCTGAGTGCCTTCCTTAACCAAACCAGTGTGCGTCCTATTTTCCCGAATGTAACCATGGCAAGACTCGGTGAAGCAAGATGCACGTTGGGTTCAGAAAGCTACATAACACAACGACCTCTTCCGAGAATTCTGCAATACGTGTTTTAAACGAAGCCATTCTACAATGGACAAGGTACAGTTATCAGCTAGTTTCGCGATAGCGAAGATTAGCTATCCCATAATATTTCCTATCTCTTGATTGCCTCAGGTATTCCCGGGAGCTCCACAGTTCTGGCTGGCAGCCTGGTTACCGTCCTTGTTGGGCTGATGGTCGCTATGCGCACACTCTTCAACAACTGATCGGCCATGCTATCTGACATATCGTTCACAGGACTGATTAGACATATTATTGAAAATATATAAAACTGTATCCTCAACTGTTCGTTGAAAAATAGTTTATCATTTCACATTACTGGTACAGTGAAAAATCACAGGTAGCACTCTTTTTATCAAGTTTTGCTGTTAATTCCTGGCCATTATGACATCAGGATTATAGATCACGTTCTTGCACTGAATGGTAGGACGTGTTGACATCATTTTTGTAATTAGACTTTTCATATAATAATATGTTTATAAGCTTTCGATTTTGTATACATTTGTGTCTCAGCAAGTAAACGATGGTTTGTTTTTATGCAGAGTGGTTCTGTTTAATTAAATTAATGTGGCGTCCGGGCATTTAAAATCCTTTTTCATTACTTCCCATGCCCCAGCTCTTCATTCCCGAATATCTTCTATTCCAGTTTAAATTATTTTTAGTTATAGTTCCAGTCTGCATGCTAGGACTTACTTCGTGTTGCAGGTCTTTTTTATCACCGGAAACACTTTCAAACCGTAAACTCATTTGTGCTTTATTAGTTCCAAGCAGGAACTACGAACCTGGAGTCAGTCACATTCCGATAATTTTTCCTCCTCTGCTAACCTCGTATTTAAGAAAACTATCCTACATTTCTTGAATCAAGGGCTGTTTACCGATATTTATATTCCAGATATTCAATTCTTTCTCTTTTCTTCATCCCATCCCCGCCTAAACATTTTCATCCCATTAAATTGTATTTGTGGGTTTGCTGTGAAAGTGTAAATTGTATCTGTAGGTTTGCTGTGAAAGTCTGCTGCTAAAGTTCGTAGATCTTGGTTTTTCTCTGCGCTTAGGACAGAAACGATACAACCGAGTATCCAGAGTAAAAAAAAAACAACTTCATCTTCCGTCTGCAACAAAACGATCGTCTGATGAAATTTATGCACTGCCGTCCCCGCAACTAAAACAGCACTCAAGTTAGTCTCCAGCACGTGAGAGAGGTTACCACTTGCAAAATATAAATTAACGACAATTGCTCCTGTCAAAGGTCGCCAGTCAGACTGCATGTTTCAAACATCGAGAGTTAGCTCACCAAGGCAACACACGAGCAAATGACAAATGGAAGTAAAACGTCCGACAAAAACACTCTGTATATGTAACCATATTTGACGACTTTCGGCAACTGAGAGCACAGATTCGTCGGGTCAAAAGGAGGCCTTTACGAGTCAGTTGCCATATTCACTTGAAAAAAGCTATTAAAAAACTGAAGCCAATCAAAATAAGTCTTATATGCTAATCTCTAAGGGTGACCACTGAAAACGTTCCAATTTCCTGGAAGATCATACGACCTAAAAAAAAAAATCCCCCTCCCCTAGCCTCCACCTCTTCCCCTTTCCCTAAACGCCATACCCACCCCCCTTTTTTTGCTCCCTCCCCCCCGTCCCCGGAAAGACCAGCGAGCCATTTGATTGGCTCTGCTCTTTACACGTCCGAAATACAACTTGCCTCTTGGCTGGCTCCAGTCAATCAGAGTTTCAGGTGCTGGTATGGAACGCGAAACAGAAAGTGAGACACAGTTAGACATCACTCTAGAGGGAAAAATCCCTTCTTGGAAACCGGAGCACTAGAAGAAAACCCCGACAAACAGCCCCGTAAACACGTGCATGAACCATGCAGACGTGCGCCAGACACGCGTTCAAACCCACAACACTCAGTATCGGGCCTCCCCTATATTTTCAGATAGCCAACGGAACTGAAGAAGGGCAAAGGTTTACTCGGACACCTAAGCACCTGTCACCTGTCACCTGTTGCACAATCGCTTAGGAGCTTAGTGGGAGTGCTGGTCTGTCTTGTGCCAGTTTGATTAGTCTATCCCCAGCTTGATAACTCGTTCATGATCAACAAGGTGTGAGCTTTGTCCTTTAGCCAGACATTAACTGATAGCATTAGAGGCTTGTGGCAACATGTTCGGGGCGAACAGAACGCCTCGAGGAAACAGCATCTCGGAGAAAACATCGCTCAAGCAGATAGTATGCCTCATGCGTTTGTTTGTTTGTTGGTTTGTTTGTTTGTTTTCTGCGTTCGTGTAGTAAACATTTCTAACCTTAGTAAAACTAATGTTACATCGAAAACTTTCTTCTTAATCGGTTATAGTTTAATACTCTTCGGTGGTGAAAATAAAAGAAATATGAAACCTGACGGAGAAACCCCTTTGTTGTTAACGGTCACTAAACTGCATTTGAAAGACCTTGCTGTTCTGGAAACTGAAAACGGTGCCTAATGGCTAAAATGATAGCATATCTGGAAGTCGGAAGTTACCAAGGCGCCTGGCACAGTACTAGGACTGATTCCCCAGTGTCAGTAAAATCTGACTGGGTGGGACTGAAGTCTGTATTGCGATACCAGTCTGATTGTGCCAGCATGACAATTAACTTGTGTCAAACAGCACCTCGTTTGGTACTGGGCAAATGGGGAAAACACTCAACTAACCATTGCCCTGCCATTTTCAGGAACCTTTGTACATGCAGAGCCTGTGCGTGAGCAAAACGCAACATGCTATGAGAAAACCGAGACGACTAAACACATTTTTGCGGTAACCTGTGTAATACACTTGGTGAGGGTCAGGTAGTGTGTGGCGCGGGTGTGTGCTGCACCCGGAGAAGATGAATGGTGAAGACAAAGTTCAAGCGACCTATGGCCCTAGTGTTAAAGGTCAAATTTCGCACTCAAGTGCCCACTTAATTTTCGGCGTGCGACTCTTGACCTCAGCTGTACACAGCCGTACACAACACTGGAGCTGACATGACAGGTGCGCACGGCACACATAGACTGCCTCTGCTACCCCATTAGCGCTTCTCCCGTGACAGTCAATGACCGCCTTGACCTTGTTTCCTCTCTCCTAACCCCTCTGTAAATCTCATATAACCTCTCCGTACCGTCCTTTTTTATTGAACGCTACAATTTCACGCGGTCGGTTGCTGTCAAAAGCTGCAGTCGCTCAAGGGCTGCAGAGATTGCGTCAAAAGAAAACCAACGAAATATATATACATTTTTTTTAAATCGAGAGCTGTCGTGTTGTGCTGTGTTGTGTTGTGTTTTTTTTTAATCGAGAGCTGTTTTGGTGTGTTGTGTTGTGTTGCGTTCTGCAAAGCGATGTTATGTTATGTTTTTTTAAATCTAGCTTAATCAATCTATCGTACAGATTTTTGTACCACCCCCTTTTTTATATAACGCCTCGGTAAGCTTCCCAAGCTGCGAGGTCCGTGGTTCGCGCCCCATCATACCTAAGAGTTAAAAGCTGCCAATCTAGTGGCTGCCCTGACAGACTCCTGGCACTACAGGGAACAGTACTAGGACTGGTTGGCCCGGTGTCAGTATCATGTGACTGGGTGGAACTGAAGCCTGTGTTGCGACAGCAGGCCTCTTGTGGCAGCAAATTATTTTTGTCTATGCAACACCGTCGTGATATGCATCTTGTTTGCGGCGGGACGTTAAGCAACGAACACTCACACTTCTATATATTTCCTTTGCTTTTGTATTCCCCTCCTCCCTCTTTCCGTTCCCCTACCATTCTTGTGGAATGTGTCTTGCTGTCTTCGATGTCTTTCCGGGGTGTCTCTCGTCCGTCCCTCTATGCCATACGTCCCACTACCACTGTGAATAAACCTCTTGTTGCCTGCCACGAGTGTTCCTTCCGTTCTTTTCAAAGCGTGTTCCAATAGCACACTCCCCACCCCCCCACTGGTTGGCGAGGCTGGTACATGCGAGCTAGGTCCTGGGGCGGCTTGCATGAGAGCTCGTATCTGCATTTTCGGCAATAAGAGTGGCCCTTTCACCGTGTGTATTTAACGTGCACCTTTACGTATGGTCAGAAGATTCGAGCGCTCTTATCTCCTGTTCATTCGTAAAGGAGCACGTAAAATACACAGGGCGAATGGGCCTTATGACCACCCTTATGATCGGAAGAGCAGCTATGAATGCTTATGCAAGCCAGCCCTGGGTTACGAACACTCGTGGAACCCCGTCCTACTTTCCACATCACTGGACACGGATGGGCTAGCGGACTGTCAAGCCTATTATTTTCTAAGACGAGAATGGGAACAGAGACGTGCGGAACGCTACACATAAGCCAGGAGAGCTAAATTTACTGACATTTGAAACGCTTGTTGTGAAGAAACACCACTTGCCAGGCGAGTCTGTATGAAGACTTACGAATTCATTCCTTATGATCCCGTAGGAGGCAGTGGTGTTGAAGCGATGTGGTAATTAAAGTCTGCACAATGAAGCACTTTCTGTTAATGAACCTTGTGTTCGGTAAGTTTCTTGACTACTTTTATAAAGGCAAATAACCGCTGCTAATGTTTACAATTATTTTATCGACATTTATCAGACTGTAAAGTATCTAAGAACTTTATTACCAGTTTGTAAGTCTGATATTGTAGAAATGTGACGGATTTATCCATGCGCGTGACTGGAATCGTCGATTTGTGTTCCGCAGCTAAAGAACTGTCAGCGTTAATGCTACTATATTGCCAAAATACATAGAGACAATCGCATGTGTCATGATCAGCCTTAGTGACCTAACAGAAATATGCGTTTTTATCAGACAACTCTTTGTGTCAAATATGGCAGCCACTATGACCACAAAATGTGTGTGCCCCATTTCTACAATACGGGACAGATGCCCCACGACTTTTCATGGGAATGGACAGGGTTCAGGGGTATGATGATGCAAAACTTAATTTTTTTCATCGTGTTAAAGCTGCTGGCACCATTTTTGGTGATAAGCCATCACTATTGTTCATCGTGTTAAAGCTGCTGGCACCATTTTTGATGATAAACCATCACTATTGTTTAGGCACCAGGGTCAAATCATCATAAACATGCTTGCACATTAGTTTCTCGTTTCTTTGATGTTTTAGTTTTCTGTAGCCGTCCTCCTTGTGATTCTTTTTGTCATACGAAAAATACCAAATCTTAGATTTTACGCTGTATTAACAAAAGGATACATTCGTTTCAGCAAGAATTTAGAATATCAGTGTACACTGCGGTTTACACGACACGTCAAAACACATTATAGGAGGCTATAAAACCATATAAATAACACCCAAGGATAAAGCTTCGAATAAAACAAATAAAAAATCACATAGTAAGAAGATAAGCATTCTTCATTTTAAATAAAGTATCAATGACCTTAAAAAGCAAGTAAGCAAGCCAAGAAGACGACCAAATTACACAAAACTTCAAATCCGAGAAACCAAGAACCGAAGGAAAAGCATGCATCTCAGCTAAGTATTTCCACCCCACCTGCCCTGCCACTCAGTTGTGCTCGCGTGCGTGCGTGCGTGCGTGCCTGCGTGCTTGCCTGCTTGCCAGACAACTCTAGTACTTAGCAGAAATGCATATTTAAAAGTCTAGGAAAGAACACGAGGTCAGAAAATGTTTTTAAAAATTGTTACAAGATTGTGCCGAATGATGTTTCCTGTTTATCAAGCATTTACATAATACTGAGTACTCTTCATTTTATTGCTGCCTTTCTAACGGTTCACGTAGCCAGCATTTCCACAGTTTGTAGGTGATATCGATGCACCTCCACCATACACATCCTCATCCTTTGCTTCTTGGTCTCAAACTATTTGTTCGACGCCGAACAGCACAGGCTTTTCTGTGTAGAATGGCTGTCGTCGTACTCTTCTGATCCTTTGAAGCAGTTAGACTAGAGTAATGTATAAAATATGCATTGACTGATAGTATTTCTGTTGTGCCCTCACTGAACGCACGTACTGCCCTAGCAACACTGCCCTCAACCCTGCCCTGGCTCCCCATTCCCATGAAGGAAGTCTTAGAGTATCTGGCCCACGTTGTAGAGTTGAGGTATTCATTTGTGTTCTGTGTCCTACCACGGGCCATTCTCCTCAGCAGAGCCTCGTGTGACACGCGTGATCCACAGGTATCGTCTTATGTGCCACCTGAAGAGACACAAATGTTATCTCCTTTTGGTCTTCGGGACTCCCGGGCTCCTCCTGAGCCAGTAGTTTCTGGTACCAGCACATTTGTCTCCCCTCCTTCCGGTCTGAATTTTCGCTGTGCTGAGCTTTCGCGATTACGTCACTGCGCATGCCCCTCTTCGAGTTACGTCCTGGGCTAAGTTATCGCGCGCGCTCTGTTCATGCATAGGCGAGCTCAGTTTTTACGTGCAACCTTAAATAATTTCTCTCATCAGTTTTATACACTTCTCACACCGCTGTGTCTAATATGTCGCATGCGCTCTGTTCGTGTATTGGCAAACTCGACAAACTGTATCCGTGAGATAAGTTTTCAGGTGCAACATTTTAAATTTTCTCCCACCAGTTATATTCACCTCTGACACATTCTTTTTGCCTTCTTCAGTTACAAAAGACTAGGTCCTGCTCTGCTGCTTTATTTGGTCTTTTGGCCTTATTGTTAGTAGCTGTTTGTTGGCGTCATAAACAGGATGGCAAGTCGGTTATCTGTGTCCAGACCAGCATCGGGTATTGCTCAAGCATCTGCAATAAAGCACTAGCCAAGATAAAGTCAGTCTTTGAGGCACTCTGACGATCATTCCAACTATGCTATGTGCACATTTGAATGTCTGGATAGGTTTTGCTGATTAGAAGTGTTAGTATTTAAAAGATCGTTTCAATGACAACGGAGAATCGTTGAGCTTGTGTGCGGAACACGACCTGTTTATTACCAAACATTAATCAGCAATGAGGCTGAGGCTCAAGCATTATTTCAACAAAAAATGCAGGGAAATCAATCTTTTTGCTTTAACCATCAGCAGTCCTCTGATAATGAACTACTCAAAAGATTGAAAAGAAAACTAGGGCAAAAGCTAGTTTGATCTATTGGTGGGTGCGTGTTCTGGTTGCAATACTGCTGTACCGTTGGTGCTGTGCACTGGAGTTGATAGGTTTGTCTGTTTGTCTGTTAATGAATACGGCGGTTATCTACCTGTCGCTGTCACACGGGGAGAGTTCGCCAAACATTTGATTATTCAGTAATTCGGGAAATGGGCTTGTCTGGTACATTATGAAATGTAAATAAGCTCCGTCTGGCTGATTGTGCATGATAGTTAAGTTTAAAGGCTTTTTCATGTCTGATTTAGATGCCCACCCAGATGTTAGATATATCTAAACAATACAAAATTAAAAGGATAATTAACCACCTAAAAACAGCAAATAAGCTATAGGACAGAGGTTACTATATAGTAAAACACTAAAAATAAAAACAGACTACATCAAAGTAAACTAATATAACACAAAGCACCTTAGCGGTAGAGATAAAAGAATGTAGGAATGCAGTGGCGGTAGGTCTGACCAGCGAAAACTCCACCACTCCAGCTACTCAAGCCGTCATCAGTGACCAGGAGAGAGGCCAGCCAGCGGGACCACACATAGCCACCACCAGTCCAGGACACCAAGCCGCAGACCCCTTCCCTTTCCCCTCACCTATCTCCCCTCACCTTCATTGCGAAATCACCGAGAGGTGGAAGCAATTTCCCCACAAAACAACAACAACAACATGTCTGATTTCTATTGTGTTTGTTAATGCAAATGTAATGTTTCTACACCTGCAGGACAGTGTAACTAATTTTTTTTAATCTGCCTTGTGAGTTGCAGTTTCTCCAGTCTGAGAATTTCACAAAAATTGATTTTACAGAAGAAGTAATAAACACTGGAGAAATGATTTTAAAGGTGTAATGTCTCTTTCCAGAAAGCTTTGTGTGCTAAGAACCTGATAGTCCTTTAACCTCATTTCTTTTTTCTTTTGTTTTGTATGTCAGTAGTAGTAGTATAGTCAGGTTAAAAACGACCCCCATTCAGGAGCAGGAGCAAGGAGCAACCTTGACCTGACCTTGGCCGAGTGACCTAGGGGTGATAACCGAGTGACCTAGTAGGGGTGATTGACCGACTTTGACTGCGTGACGTCATGACCTTGGGTGGGGCGATGAACCAATGGGAGGAAAGCTGGTCATGAGGGGCCAATGGGAGGAAAGCTGGCCATGAGGGGATGTCATGGGAGGAAGGGAAAAGAGGTCAAGGTCACACGTGGAAGGAAAGTGCGCCCTGGTTTGGAACGAGGTCACGAGTACAGATAGGAAGGGTTTGTAAAAGAAAAAAATCTTGCCTAAATGCAGGAACATATGCACGACTATACTTCAACTCCATGTTCGAACCTTTGACACTTACAGTTGCTATTTGAAGCTGCGGTAGCGTTAGGGGACATAGTTTCTGGCACATTTGTGATCAAAATGTTTACAAAACAACCGAGATTTTCTCATGTTGCGTTTTACGTGCAAGAGAATGTGTTTTAATAAATAGGTTCTGGGAATCGCTTTGCCTTGTGTTTTTTCCGTTTAAAGGTCTTTCTTAAAAGTAATGTGTCAGATTTGGAGGGAAAGTCTCAGAGCATGTTCTGTTTTTGACGAACAGTGTGTTAAATCAGGCTGCAGATAGCCAGAGTGTTTCAGGACATTGTCGCCTGTTTATCTGAAAACATAAATGTAGCTTGAATTTCAATGTAATAGCAAATCTTACTGGAAGAACTGCGCATGAGCCTTTATTAGTATCAGATATGAAGGATCCTTTTAATGTATCTTCGTTCCTTTTCCGGGAGTTTCTAAAAGTGACATTAAGACCATTGTGTCTCAGTGGCAGTGTTGACAGCTGTGAGAGCCTTAACGAGAAGATGACATCTTTGATCTGTGATCTGTCTTCGCGAACCACGTACAGCCAATGAGCCGATAAAAGTGGCTGTTCCGCGGTCCAGGTTTACGACTGGCTCCCATGCTTCCTAGCTTGAAAGCAAATGCTACAGGTTATTCAACCTCAACCCTTCATTAACACCAAATCACTTGTCACTCGTCTATTCCTAGAAAAGCTGGCGGAGAGGACTACTCAGACGGCGCTGTAATCAAAAGCCTGCTACCGTTCTGTTTCTCTGTTTTGTGACAGCATTAATGATCTCATCGTGTTCGTTCTCTGCATCAAATGTTAGCCCTCTGGCAAGCAGCTTTGTTTCTGCTTAAACCTTTGCTGAAGATATTCCTTTCGATCGTCCCATTTATTTTAAACGTACACTGCTCTAAATACTGGTAGAGACTAGTACTGTAGTGAGTCACGGGGTTTAGACGGATCTGCCTGAACAGACACCCAGCTAGCCGGCAAAGGGGGTGGCTTGTCACGTCGCCTGACGCAGGCTACCTCCTTAGGAAAGGGGGAAGACTAACCCGAAGAGCCGGGAGGTGGGACAGGGGGCAGGGCGAGAGGGGGGGGGGGAGTGTG
>SMGT01001286.1:37053-49459 GCA_004794575.1 Lanistes nyassanus | reverse complement strand
GCCTCCTTGTAAGGCTGGACCTTCGCCCCCTGCTTCAGACGGTTGTCTTGTCCGCGGTCCTCGGTCTCCCTCCTTCCACCAGCAGAAGAGCACGTGCTAGAGTCCCACCCCAGTCTGGAGGTATCCAGTAACCTCACAGAGTTCCTTGCGCTATGCAACTGGTCTACTCAAGCCACGTGCTGTCGCTGCTAGACTTCCACACGTCGAGCCGAACGAGACACCTCAAATTCTGCAGCTGAATCCTTCAGCCTTCAGCAGACTTGTACCACAAGACACGTACGTCTCCCCACAGCAGCTCTTCTTCACAGGAGTTCAGGCTAACGAAGCCCTCGCTGTAGATTTCGCTGAAGATGCTCTCTTGGGCAGAAGACGTTCTCTCACAGGATGGTTTTGGCGTAAGATGCCCTCGCGCAGGCTGTTTTGGGCAGAAGATAATTCGACTGTCTAAACCAGTCCTTTTATTCTCAACTTTCGTCCATAGATTCTTTCATTCACACGCACGTGGTCAGCAAGGCGGTTACATGTATCAACCAATCAGGCCAGAGACAGCGGAAGCCACACCCCGTGTCAACTAGTAGAACACGCCCCTAAGTGGACACCTAGGGTGGACACAACTACCCCCTCCCCTTCCTGGTCGTTTACACCCATCGGCTACATCAAAGCCCTTGATGCTCGATACTACGCGTCACTGGTTCCTCCAGCTACGTAATCCTCCCCTGAACAACTAACGCACACCTGGTCAGCCTGACACCTTCACTAATCCCACCCCAGCAGCCCCAGGGTAATTGCCCCTGGTTTCTAGGGCCAGCCCCCCGATCATAAGTGTGAACAGGGACCGAAACTGGGCTGGTGATGACGTGAGCGGCTAGATGGCGGCTTGAACAAGGAATAATAGACCTTAATTAGGGCCTGAGAGTCGAGGATGGATCACACCTGGAATCTATGGTGCAATCTCCTTGACCCACCAGACCCCAACACGTGACACAGTTGTTAGATGCATTAGGTACGAAATGATTTTTTTCCACGAAAACCATCTCCAAAAGGAAAAAGATTTGCACGTATTGATTTCCATCCCGCACTGCGGAGATCTTCTTGGTGCGGTCTGTCTTTAAATTAAACATCAACCTATGCATAAAGGACGGTCTCTATATTACACTTTTTAAAATAAAAGACAATTGTTTGACTTTTATAATATCTATGATATCTGTTAGTAATAGCATTACGAGAGTTAGTTTGAGGTTTACACGTTTTGAATTGAACATGTCAATGCATGGTAGTGCATTGACAGTATCGAATTATTTGAGGTTACTTTAACAAACAGTCATGAAAAAATAACGTGGACATTACTTTTTGTATAAATTTCTGAATTTCTTTACATTAGACTTGTATGAAAGAGCCTGTTGCCGGCATATTTTCTGCTTACTTACAGAGTATTTACAGAAATAACAGTGTCAGCTACCTAGAAACCGTCCTCCACAAACAGTTAGCTTGTAAGTTCTACTCTAATCCTCGTTGGATCTTAGTTGTCAGCACTAGCTTATTACTGATTACACTGATTACATTTAATAGGGATTCTCTGTATGCACACGTTGTGTACCGAGGGTTAACTGTGTGAAGACTAGCGCCGTTATAAAGAAAGGGTTGGCAGATCTTTTTGAGGATCTGCCAAGTTCCTTTCTTTCGGCCCTCTCTTTGCTACGTGTTTGGGTACGGTAAGCTCCCTTGGTCACATGCGTCTGCATACGGTTATGTTGAGCGTTTCAAGTACTTCCTGTTGGAGTGATAATTTGATACTTTAAGCGCTCTGTCCTCATTAGTTCTTTATTAATAGTCTGTTTTTATTTGTAGTGTTTTACTAGTAACCTGAATGAGTCCTATATGTGTGCACATTTATGCCCGTGTGTATTTACAGTGATGTAGTTACGTCAGACTCGCCCACAAATTCATAAGAAACCATTTTTCTGCAAGCTTATCTACACCAATAATCAACAACACTAACCATTCTAATAAGCGCACGTGTTTCACTCGCCTTAATTTTACATTTGAGTAGATAATTTTAATGTTCATTATTAGAAGCTACCGTTTGCTAGAATAATTTAGTCCTGGTGCTGCCAGCAACAGAACGGGATAAATGTTTTCACAGTTCTTCCTTCATGCTACAGACACTGTCCCTGCTAGTGCTTGTGAGATTTTTATTTACTGAACCACTAAGCGTTCAGAAAATAAACGCATGAACTTGTGATATTACGTGTAAAAAGAAATATGCATCGAATAAATGCATAATAACAGACAGCGTTAATAAAAGCATGATCCCTTTTTTCAATTCTGTACAAAGAGGCGATGCAGTGTACCTGTGCGCGTGCATGGCACTGGGAGGGGAGGGGTGCTGGTGGAGGGAAAGTGGTTGAGGGGTGTGGACGGAGGAAAGGGGGTGTTGGGGGAGAGGGCAGGGAAGAGAAAGTTCGTGGTTGCTGGGAAACAGTGCGCGGGGGCCTGTGCTGAAGTGCACAAGACTGAAGACGGGTGCTAATTGGTTGCTGTGCGGGTAGTTTATGGAAAGTATATGGAAAGTGTATGGAAAGTGTATGGAAAGTGTATGGAAAGTGTTCAGGAAAGTGTATGGAAAGTGTTTAAGAAAGTGTTTGGAAAGTGTTTAGGAAAGTGTTTACGTTCGCAACTTACGCACGTAATGTCACTGCCTGAAGGGTTTAGTCTAGACAGATGCTGACTTTCCCGGGAGATCTTGTTACGAGAATAAACGCCTTTAAATTTTTTATGTTCGCAAAAAATTCGGCAAGTTACATGTCGGTTTGCAAAATTTCTCCGTTATATTTCTTAATTTGCTCGCTTGTCTAGGATCATTGCCAATTCGCATGTTGATATGAAATAAGAGCTCAAATCTTCATGATAACGATGATAACGATAAATGTATCAGTCATTATGCTTCAGTTGTTGTAATACAACTTGTATTGACTCTTTACGTAAGTGTGAGTGCGGATGGAATTTGAACAAGTTGTGTGTGTGTGTGTGCGTGTGTGTGTGTGTGTGCGTGCGTGTGTGTGTGCGTGCGTGCAAAATTTATTTGATATTTTTTCGTTGTTCCATGTGCAGTTTCAACAGGGACATTTGTTCACAGGTGTGTTTGAATGAAAATAAAGCTCATAATTGATTTTCCTTCTCGCCCACAAATGTGCACGAGTATGGATACGATATGTCGTGTAAAAAGATATGTTTCTCCTAACAGAGTTTAATAAAGAGGCCATACTTCATGTTTCCAACCTATAGTTCATCCCCTGTAGAATATCAAAGTGCGAATATTTCTTAGTACAGTATGTTCGGGTAAATAATTAAAAACTAAGGCAAAAACGTGTATGTGCAAACAGGATCTTTCTAGTTTAGAGACCCCACTGAATAGAACAAGTTTCAAGTTTCAAAGAAACTTGAAAACTTGAAACTTGATCTAGATTAGAGACCTCACTGAATAGAACGAACTGTGGTAAAGAGGGGGAAGAGTGTTTGTTTTAAAAGTGAGAAAAATATACTTATTTATTTATTTACGCATGGTTCAAATGCGTGTGCTGAGCAGTTATAATACACTTGGCACATTTTATGTCTGGAACAATGACAAACGATTTTCTACGCTTGTTACAAGCGCACTCCAATACCTGATAAATAGGTAATTTTAGAAGAGGGTGCTTCTACCTCACATTAATTTCGCAGAGTGGCTGGGTTTCTATCACTAAACTATGCACTTTAAAAAAACTACCAGACTGATAGATGCGGTGAAATGGCCAGTACTGGAAGGTGGTTTAATGTTCGGTCGTGGGAGGGGGGTAGTCCGAATGGAGTCTTCACAACACTCTAGATAACAATATACACTTATTTCTTATTTTCTTAGCAGTTTCAAGTGGTAAACAAGACAAACCTCAATCACATTTCTGTCACATGTTTCTGGCACCAGACCTTTACCAAGCAAAGAGAGCAATTAAAATACGATTCTCAGTATAAATCAGATTTCACAATCGGCAGATAGCGACATCGTAGGAATCTTTCTGCAAGGGCTGGAGACACGTTTCGAGATTCAACGTATGAGGCTGACTATAACTCAACAATCTCCGCGATGACAAAACATTGTTTAGCAAAGTTGTCACAGAAGAAAAGTTTGGATAGCCTTTGTGAGAGACAGTATTGTGACAAGTGTCAGCTTACAGCGCCGACAGCAAGATGAGGAAACGACTGAATACAAGCCGAAGACAACTTTCTCCAATCCGATCTCATGTTGTGCAGACTGAGCAAGATATATCCTGCGTTAAGTCTGGATCCTTTCCTAAAATCATCGAATAAGTAAAATTGACTCAGCCACGAGCGCAGTGGGAAAACAATCTTGCTGGCTGTTGGCGAAGTTGAGAGGTATGGAGTCGTCATGGTTGATCGCCTCAGGAGAGACCAGGCTACTGTTAACAATGGCCGGGTAATCACAGCCAGTGTCCAGGAGTATCGTGACGTCATGGTTGTTGACACGACCACGTGTGAGGTTAGCCTTGCATGGACCGTGGGTGAAGACGGCGGCGGCTGACTTCTTTGATCGCGACGGGCAATCACGTGAGTAATGACCCAGCTGGTGGCAGAGGAAGCAGGTCACCTTGTCACCGCCAGGTAACTGTGAGGTGTGATTCCCCCCTTGCTGAAAATGTCGTCTCTGGTCTCTGTAATCCTTGGGTGGGCTGCTAGGCGGCTTGGCGAGGTGTGACCCTTGCCCGCGGTGAGACTGGTGCTGGTGGCGAGGTGGGGGTGGGAGTGAGGGTAGAGCCGGCATCTGCCTTTGATACCGCGCTGTGTTGTCCCGCCCCTCACGCTTGCAATATCGCTCGGCCTCATCGAACCTGTCCGCGCTGACCGCAATATCCCCCAGGCGCTCAACACCTAACATCATGAGGTGACGCCTGAGCTCGGGGCGGTAGTGGTCGAGAATAACCCCCTTTGTTATCTCTTCCACTACAGCTATGTAGTCGAGGTGTCGACGCTGGCTATCTTCATCCAGAAGTTATGCACACCTGTTAAATTCCCCAGGCGACTCGTCCTGACGCTTGGCAGACTTGTAGAATTTCACTCTGTAGGCAGTTGCTGTCACTTCAAATCGTTTGAGGAGAGCGGCCTTCAACTCGTCATAATCTGCGCCCTCCTCCAGCCTGTGGTAAACTTCCTTGACCACACCTGTCAGCAGCGCTGACAGCGCCAATGCCCAGTTGCTGCGGTCAATATTCTGTAACCCGGCCAGCTTTTCAAACTGGTTCAGGTACACCTCAATTTTGTCCTCTTTCTGGTCGAAGGGTGTCATGTGAACCGTCTTTGTCTGAAAGTCGTGTGTAGTCGTAACTGTGGCCGCCTTATTCGTAGTACTAGACTGCTCTTGCCCTATCTTAACCTTCTCTAACTCTAACCTGACGCCCGGACGGACATGCCGTGTCTGACGTCATTTGCAGGGCTCGCTGTCACTTACACGGAAGACAAACATTGAGTGACGAAACAAGGGTCCGAGTGGGACTGGGACCAGGAGGGAACTACCATCCCTCCCAACATGGAAGCAAGGGACCGTGAAAGGAATTCAGGGCCTTTGCATGAAGGAGTGGGTCCTCGCAACTGGGGGACGCCAGAAGCGTCGGCTGACGATGACATCATCAGTCGGTCACTCTCTGTCGGGCGACATGGAAAGGAGGAGCCAATGGCCGCCTATGTTCACACGGTAGCAGAGAGGCCAGCTGTGACGTCACCAGAGGGGGACAGTCACTTATTGGATGCTGCAGGAGCGCTCCACCCACTACCGCAGACGGAAGCTGCCAGGGTGGACATGCTTCAGTCGCAGCGCATCAGAGAAGAATCATCTCCCCCAGGGGTAGAGGAGACAGACCATCCACACAGGGGCCCAACTGATCATTGGCCACACAACGACCAACCCTGCAGAAGGTTCGACCCTGGGAAGTCATGGGTCCTTCCTGGTAATGCAGCTGACGAGTTGGCCACAACCCTCCAGCTAGTGAAATTCAAACATCCTGAATCAGGGATCGGTGAAACTCGATTATTGTTTAACTTGGAGTGTGAGGTCAGCGCCAGTACGAACTCGCGGCCAGAGTCGGCGACGACGCGTCGGAAGACAGCAGTCTTGGAAGAGATCACGCCCTACAAAACGGGCGAGGTAGGACGCCAACTGTCTGGAAGGAAACCGCCAGAAACTTGGATGCACAACCTGTGCCTTGACGGTGCTTCTCCTCTTTTGGTTGGGGAAAGGCTAAGGGACCGCTCAGGGGGTGGTGCACTGACAGGTAGAGAGCGAGAACTGCCCTACTGTCTTTCAGCGAAACCAGACACTGGTCAGAAGTTTCAGAAACCAGAAGATTCTGTGCAAAATGCAGATGTTTCCAGCCTGCTGGTTGGAAATACACCCAGTACTAGGCGACCCGGTAGCCAACCTTACTGCAAAGATGATGAAGGTGTCAGCAGTATACTGGTAACAACGCATGGCCAATGGAGAATGGAGTTGTTGAATACTAGCGGGGCTTGTAAGAGTTCAGCTGTGGAGCTCGCTAGAAAGATGGGCGTCGGCCACAGTCTGGTTAGTCAGGGCATTTGTGCGCTGATCATAAGTCTAGGTGAAGCGCAGTTGCCAGAGCCTGATAGTTATCAGATGCAAGTGACAGAGCCTTGGGAGCTGTGCTGCTTCAGCCTCATGAAGGCACACTGCACCCGGTAGCCTTTGCCAGCCGGAAGCTGTCAAAAACTGAGCAGGCTTATTCCGTCTGCGAGATGGAATGCCTGGCGCTGATTTTTGGCATTCGTCATTTCGAACAGTACCTGTATGTAAGAGCCTTCACTTTGGAGAGTGACCATCAGCCACTTGCTTATCTCAGCCAGAGTGAACTGTCAAACAAACGACTAGTAAGGTGGTCATTGTTCCTGCAACAGTATCGGGCCAATATTAAGTACATCAAGGCTGCTGAGAATGTCGGGGCCGACTACATGAGTCGCTGCCATCCGGCCGATGAAAACTGAATGGAAATTTGTTGTTGACGAACTTTGAATGGAACTGGTTGATGAACATTGTGTTGAAATTGATGATGATTATGTTCTGATTTGTGTTTACCTAGAGTGATTGATCCTCTATGTCTAATTACCGGTGGACAGATGTCCGTAGTTACATCAGCAGGAATGTTAGCATCTGTATGATGTGTTTATTTTGATGATAGTAGAATTGTTTCATGTTCACGCGCTAGTGACATGTGCCGTTTTTTTTAGAGAGGTGCCGGGGGCATCCTCTTCAGCAAGGGGGGGTTTGTCACATGTCACTCCTAGGATATCACCTGTCACTCATAGCTTAGCCAGCTAGCTCCTCCCCTTCTCTTCACACTTAAGGTATGTGAGTGAAACGCCATTGGTCATGACAGTTGCCCTGCTCCACCTAGTCTGACCAGAACCGGTTTACTCAAGGTTAATGCGTCAGAACGCCTGCTACTTAAGGAGGCAAAAACGCGATTAGAGGGATACACAGACACATACACACAGAGAGGACAGGACATGGAGTTAATAATGTAGGAGAACCACAAGAAGCGGACACGTGTAAACCCACTGACCTCTGCCCTTGCCATATTAGCCAGAGACGTGAAAAGAGCAAAGGACTCCAGCATCTCACGCAGGTACCCGGGGTGTATTCTGCCGACCACTAGACAAGTAGTAAGTGACTGTTGTTGTGCCTTGTAGGACTGCTCTTGCCATAGATTATCTTAGAGTCTGGGACTCGAGTTGAATTAAGATAGGTGGTTTTATCCTGCGGGAGACAGGAGACGTCATAAGCTAGTGGCCGGGCAATAACGCCAAGGGGGTAGAGAGGTAGTGCTGGTTGTACAGTGTCATAACTTCTTTGTCGGCCGTTGAATAGTTGTTTTAGTAGTGACAAGAGTAGGTGCTCTGTTGTCGGTCACTTACTGTATTGGTGTGTAGAGCTGAGTAGCTTTCGAGCTGTGTATTACAGTAAAGCAGTGGTTTCAATAGTGACAAGAGTAGGTGCTCTGTTGTTGGTCACTTATTGATAGCTTTAGAGCTGTGTATCACAGAAGTTGTTGTTTCAGTAGTGACAAGAGTATGTGCTCTGTCGTTGGTTCCTTATTGATTCAGTTTGTATAGCTTCCGAGTTGTGTGTCGCAGTAGTAGTGGTTTCAGTAGTGACAAGAGTATCAGCTCTGTTGTCGGTCAATTACTGTATGTGTGTATTGAGCGGGATCATAGGCCGTTTGCAGTTTGATTCCCCCTCAGGAGTTTGATTATCTTCTTTGTCTGATACCACGTGGTATGACGTAATCAGGCAGCGTCTTACCCTAGACACGAGCAAGGTGATTCTTTGTAAATAAACTGTAGATATATTTGATGTTGTCGAGCCAGTTAGTGTTTGAAATATATGTTGAATAACGGTTCGCTACAGTTGTGTGTTTTACGAGGGTGGGGGCTCTTGAGCCAGAAGTGTTTTGCCTGTGTGAGACTGAGCGAGCGTGTCAGAGTATAAGAATCTTTTCCCTAGGTAGATTTCTCTAGTTATTCACATTATTTCATAGCGTCGTCACCCTCTGGTGTAGAAACCATTGACCGGTTGCAGTAAAGGTTTTGGTGACGATTGCTCAATTAAGTCTACATTTTACGAGATCACCATAAAAGTTCAGTAATTCTGGAGAAGTCGAGTCCAGTAAGTTAAGGTACGGCCCGTCACGTCACATGGATCCTTTCCTAAAATTATCGAATACGTAAAATTGACTCAGCCACTGACAGGGCATCGAGCTTTTTACCTCAAATGCCAGTGCTGGCGGAATGAATGGTTCTAGCGGTTCCTGAGGGAAAGTTGATAACTGTACCTTTTTGAGAAGTATCGCCTTGGGAACACATTCTAATGTCATGATCCTGGGACATTCTGCCTTGCTGCCTTGCTACTTCCAATGTCCTTAGATGGTATTCTGTTCTGGATGGGCGCGGTGCCACTGATCTTCTTCCCCCCGTGGCATACTCATTCACAAAGAAATTGCGTGTTGACACAGAGAACGTAGTTGCAAAGACGAGTTCACCCCGGGCACACATACTGTGCTCCTGCACAATTCATCTGCTCTTTGTTCTGACGGTTTTCACTGACGGAAATTGAAGACACATTGACCATGTCAATGTCACTTCTTTAAAAAAAACCCTGAAGGTAGGGTATAAAGATCGTAAAACCTCACCAACATCAGGGTACGTAGCAACATTCGACTACAAAGGAAAAAGAGGCGACCTACTTTACTTTGCAAGACCACAGACCCTCTGGGATGTACACTCATGATAAGCCTTGCACGTTTAGACACAACAAGGGAATCCCATTACTCTAGTGTCTGTGTGAAACTAATCAACGCTAGCGCAAACAATCAATCAGAAATCTGGACAAACCTTGTACCAGAAGACGTTTCCCTAGCGTTTTTAACTTGTCCGTTCGCGAAGCTGAGTCACAGTACCGGAGGCATATGTCTAGTGTATGCTATAAGTACCCTAAGAGGTGAATTAGGGATGTCGTCAAAAATACTTCTAGAAATACTCAGAAAGATGTGTTGGAAAATTCTAAGGGGCTACATTGCCTTGCCTGCATCTAGCGTAGAAAAAGCATCTCTTTCTATGCAGGCTCTGTTGAGCGACAAGTGGGTCGGATCTTGCAAGCTAAAGGGCGCCTTTGGGCTAGATTTGCGACAATGTCAACTTTAATTTCCGGTGTTACCACATCTTTCCCCATAATTAAAAATTAACAACCAGATAGACTGATTTTTCCCTATGGGATTTGCAAACATTACATTTGGGGCATACCTTGAAGCGATGATATTTTGTAGGCCTGCTACCAGCGACACTTCCTGTTCACTAAAGAAACAAACTAGACAAGGACACCCAAGGGAAGCGTGCGCTGCTTTATACTGGGGAGTGCTGTTGGAAAGGTGGGGGAAGGGGGTAAGAGACAAATTTCGAAAGTATGAAAAACATCCAAAGAGTTTTCACGGTTTTTCTTTTTGCATTGCACAGTATAATTGCTTTATTTATCTTCTCGACTGATGCGATGATAACTGTTTACACAGATTTCATTCGCCGTACTTAAACTGCTTTTGAGTATTAAATCGAAGACAGATAAAGAGGAAAGAAATTAGACATTGATTTTTTTTGTCCTAAATACTCAGCATCGACCACAGACACATCCCCCACCCCCAGCTCCAGATCCGTACAGTATATCAGCGGTCCTCGCAAGAACTAAGTGGCTGTTTTTCTTCATGTAGCTCTACTCCTGTATTCGCAATGAAAATTTCCAGAAAGTGCCAAAGGCCTGAGTAATAAGTTTATCTCAACCTCCTCTTTAAAGTAGATCTGTTCACAGAACAAACAGCGGCAAAAATCTAAACCAATACTTTTCTCGCTTCTACATAGCAGGTATTTAAAGGATTTTGCGTTTGTGTTACATTTTAAGATATTTATACAAAACCACATGCTGATTTCGAGATAGGAATGGTTTAGAGATGAATAGCCAGACTAATCAGCATCAGTAATCAGAGAATCGTTTTCTTTTTTCTCAAGTATGTAAGCGAAGTTTTCCCCAGAGTGGTTGGAGCAACAGAACTTCGGTTCTTTTCTAACGATGTAAAGTTTTAATTTTAAGCTTGAAATGCTACAGAAGAAACTTTGTGGCCAACTGAAGTGCTGAAAAGATGATTTGCATGTTATTTCTTCTAAGTGCGCGCCTTCTCCGTTGAAATCAGTGTTTAGGCATGGAAGCAGCTTCACGTCGTGGTGCGACGCGAAATGGAAGACAACGTGGCCGGCTTTCAGTGTCTGTTGTCCTCTGAAGCGTCGGCCTTCATCATCTGTCTGATCACGCTGGGCCCTTTCCTGGTGATGCGTTTCCCATTTAGCACAATCCGCTTCGAAAGACATTCCGCCGGTCGGGCCTGCTGCGTCACGTGGCTCGTTGGATTAGTCCTGGCTGCCGTGCCTCTTCTACGCATGACGTCACACTGGCAGTTCTACAACCAGACCGGCATCTGTGCTCCACTTCCCGTAACACGCGAGAGCTTCAAGGGGCATAACTATTCGTTTGGTATAATGATCGTAGCGAACTTTCTCCTATTTCTTGTAGTATCCATAGGACAGCTTGTCATTTCCCGGGCTGTTCGAGACAATTCCGTTTCGACGCCTTTCAGTAAAAGTATTGCCGATCTGTCCGTAGCGCGACGCCTTACTACTGTTATGTTAAGGAATTTTCTCTGCTTGTTTCCCATCTTTTGCCTGCGGCTTCTAGCCGCCACGGGACCTCCCACTCCTGGGAGTGAGTATTGCAATTGCAATATTTGCCTTGCCTTTGAACGAACGAAAGTTGAATCCATTTCTATATACTCTCAATACAGTCATGGAAAAGCGAAGAAGTGTCAGGGACAAATGTTTATAGAAGCTTCATAAACTGCATGTAAGTAACACGTCTGCTGTTACTCTTCCTTATTCTGAACGCTTTAAAGCTAAGAAATGTTGGATAAAGAAAGAGTACGTTTTAAATCAGACAGAGATATTGCTGGCAGAGAAGGTTTAGACGTCAGATGAGCTTCCAAAACACATAAATAATAAGTTTTAAAAATCTCCAGTAGTGCGTTCAATCCCGGAGTCTATCAACGGAATTGTTTTGCTTTCCAATGTGGGATGTGTTTTAATTTTCTTTTAAAGCAACACACTATACGTGTTTTGAAAGTCTGGGGAAGAGGCAACTCGTCATGGGCTTTAAAATTTAAGCTGCCCTGGAGTAACGTGGGTGGGGCGAGGCTGTTTTTTGCTGAAACGTCCAGCCGCAAACTATGTGCATATCAGGACGGTGTTGCTTAGACAAAGTTTACGTGCTGCCACACGTGGGACTGCTGTTGCAACACGGGCCTCAGTCCCACCCAATCACATTATACTGACACAGAGCCAACCAGTCTGTTCCCTATAGTGCCAGGAGTCAGAGGATGTTCTGGGCCGCAAAGATCATGCTAAAGTTTAAGTTGCTTATGGGGAAACAGTGCTGGGCGTCACTGCCCTAGGGCATCCTGTGGGTTTGTTTGAAATAGGCTTTCAGCCACAACAATAATATTGGATCGCTGGGTTCAACCTCTTTGCTTTAAACACTGGCGATATCACTGTGAATTCTTCCGTTTCTGTTGTTGCTAGTATCGTTATTTCTGGCTTTGCATAACTCCGCAGATAATTCTTTTGAAATTAGGGTTTGTATCTCTGTAACGTTTTATGGGGTGTGCTGGATTTTAAGGAGGAAATATGAACGTACACCCCTACAGCTACCCCACCTTTTCAGCAAAAGGTACACGACCAGATAAATTTAACACAT
>SMGT01001286.1:0-17101 GCA_004794575.1 Lanistes nyassanus | reverse complement strand
GAGTCAGCTGATGAGGATTGTTAAAGAAAACAACCCTATTTGGCGGGTATCGAGTTGACGTGTCTGATATCTTGGCGGATTGACACAGTGGCCGACTACAGCAATGCAGGTGTTAAAAAGCCTTCATTAAAATTCTTCACATTTTTTTTTTATGAATAAAAAAACGGAATCAGCGACTAAACTTTTTATAGCTACTTTTCAGTTACTTTAAACAGTCTACGCCAATCGTGCAGACAACGGAAATTAAGTGGGATTTACCATATTCTTTATACAGTATAGACAAACAATAAGAAGACAAATGTGCAGACAATAACGTGGTTGTTCGGTTCTAGCACATGCTGGTGTTGAAAAAGCATCAACTAACTACAATATCGCGAGTTACGTGATGACACTGACGTTTCCTTGTGTCCAGGCGGTGAAAACGTGATTCACCTGGCGGGAGAAGACGATGATGGGATTGATGGACAAAAGACTGCCAGACATCTGACCAGCTTCAGCGGCGAGTGTTTCAACAAGGCGCGGGTCCGCATCGACAACTTTTTCCGCGTGGCTGGTCAGGACAAGGTCAAGCAAAACAACAGCTTGGACAAGAAGAAGAAGTGAGTTGTGTGTAGCCTGGACTACATGTAAAGGGGGCATTCTCCCAGTTGTAGCTTAGAAATCACATTGGGTTTTTTCTTTCTAATTAACCTCCTAGCAAGATGTAAGTGTGGGGGAGGGGGTAGACTTATGTTCGTATGTTGGTGTTACGGCAAATAACAAAAAAAGGGGGGGGGGTATTTGTTTCGTTTTCAGATTGTTTAATTGCTGTTCATTCGCTTATTATATATATATATATCTTTGTGACTTGAATCTCTCCAGTTGTCACGGCCGTGATATGATAATAGTCTCGATAATATCTGGATGTCAATGTCTCTCTGTCTGGTCGTCCGTCCTTGTGTCTAACTGTACAGTTTACTTTGACTTTAAAGTGTAGCTTTCGGATAGCCCCCGCGCCCGAGATTACCGGAAACTTTATCCCCGAGCACAGCAGCCGCAGTGACGTCATCCACAGAAGGACAAGCTGGTGTACTGTAGTTTAGTCTAGACCAGAGCTTTTTACAATGAGTTCATGAAAATCATTGCGCGACTCATTATCGGGTTGTTCATATTATGAGGAAACAGAAGACGGAGGAAAAGGTTTAAATTCATTATATTATATGTTTGAGACATTAGCTTCCGGGAATGGTGAGAAGAAACACACGAGCTGTCTAGCTCAAGACACCGATCGCGATAAAGAACGCAATGAAAACACGACGCACTGATATGATAGATTTTTCGTTTTCGTTGTTAAAATATTCTGATTTTATTCATAGTAATTGTCATTATTGTTCGCACTCCTTATGACCTATCTATATGACGCCTTAGCAAACTGTCGATCAGAATCGGTGGAATAAAAATCATCGATCAGTGTATAGTAGACACTATCGGCTAATCATGTCAATCGCTTGCAATTGTGAGAAGAATATTAAGAAAGTATTTATAGGAATTTCCAACTCTTGTTTGGGAATCAACTCACCATAAATCAGTGAACCAATCTTGGGTTTGCATTGTTGCAGGGTAACTCAGTAAATGTGCAAGTGTGAAAATATTTAAATAGTACTGGTAGTGGTAATATAGATTAAAACAAATAAGATGAAAAACAAATAAGCACGCAACGGCACCAGGTCCCAAATAGCAGAATATTTTAAAATATGCATGAGTGAGATATGGAGATACTGTGGCCTAAATTTGTTATGCTCCTCGTTACAACGCTCTGAACACACTAATATAGTTTTTGCGTGCCCTTTGTTGAAATATTTTTTCTCGTAGTTTGCAAAAATCAGTTCCATGGTGGCCAAGACTGTAAGAAAACAGTCAAGAGAAAAAAAGTAAAGGAAATAAAGTTAAGGTAAAGTGTCAACAGGATAAAAGTGAATGTCTTTCACTATCCCCCCACCCCTACCCCCACCCCACCCCCACCCCCACCCCATCCATCGTAAAAAGAAGTCAAACACTTGTTTTAACTTTTCCCCTTTGACTTATTTTCTCAACCACCTTTACTCATGGTCTGTATTCCGAACTACTGACTTGAAATGAGAGGTCGATATCATTCGTGCGTCATTCCGTTCCTGGAAGATTTTGCACCCAAACAGGTGAGCGGAGTACAGATTGTTATGCACGCACACGCAAAGAAAGCTAAGTCTTCAAAAATTGCACTCCGAGTAAAAGTGATCACAACAATCGCATCACTGTTTCGGTGTGAGACATGTGGAACTCATAATAACGCGGAAGCTTATATAGCGCGATATCCCGGCAATATGCAGGGCGCCCTGCATTTTACACAGTATGGATAAACAAAACAACTAAAGTATAAAAACACTACACAAACAAAATCTTTACAAACACAAATTACAGCGATGCAAAAATTATAAGTACAACCATAAACTATGAATGAGACAACAATAAAACAAAGGACATAAATTAAACAAGACTAAAACTTGTTTAGAAATACTATAAGCACAATAAACAACGCCAACAATAAACAGTACAGAATAAATTACTGAAATATAAGCTTAACAACCTTAATAGTTAATTAAGGAGATGGATGCTGATGAATTGCTACATTTTAATGTTACTTCAGCTCCTCTACAACAAACCCATGTACCGTCTTCTTATAGCTTCACTCCCGTCCGTTCCGTACTTGACGTCACTCTCGGGGTTTCCGACTTTTACGGAAGATTTTATTTTCTTGGCGATAGTTTCGAACTTTACTTGTAAACCCAAAATCTGTTTATTGATAAATCCTAGTAGTGACAGATCAGAACTCCCTGATAGAAAAGTATAGGGTTTGCACCATAAATGTTAATAAAATATTTGAATTTGTGTGCTTTTGTGAATGGAATTTTCGTATCGAGAAGCTACACTTTAAACATGAAAGAACTGAAAAACGCGAAATAGAAAAATGACTCACTGATCACTGTCACATTTACTGTCTGTTGAAAAGAGCGTCAATTACTGAGAGATGACAGGATGAAACCGAGACAAACAAGGGAGACAAGATGACTTATTTAAACTAATGACATGCAAAAAGGAACGGATAAAAAAAAAGGTCAGAGATGGACTGACGGACGGATGGTCTTACAAGAAAGCAAACGAACAAACGAAAACATTAACAAATTAACAATGAATTTCGTGTCCTCAGTCCACTTCCTCTCCACGAGATTGTGAAGAACGCCCGCTCGCGGCTGAATGAGGTGGGCTATAACCTCATCTTCAAGAACTGCCAGCATTTCGCCACCTGGTGTCGTTACGGCGAGGCCAGCAGTGACCAGGTGGAGTTCTGGGCATCAGCGGGACTTCTTGGAGCCGGCGCAGTTCTTGGCGGACTTGCGGCAGCTCTTTTATGGAACAAGTCTAAGAAGCAGGAGGAACAGAAGAAGTGACGTCATGCGGACTGCTGAATACCTGACAACAAAATCAGACTGACACGAATCGAAAAATTGAGTAAAACCCTATGTGCAGGTCTAGTCTACCCATCAACAAAAACATCACCTAGCTTATCCTAATTTTACCAGTCCTTTAACGTGGCAGGCTGGCAAGCCGAAACGCATTTTATTCTTTTCTTCTTTATTATCTTGCAGATCCACTCAGAGCAATGGATGCTGGCGAATAAACCTCATACAAACATAGAATCATAGAAACCTAAACAACGACTTTACAAAGATACAAAATTAAACAGTAATAGTTATCAGCATCAGTAAGTGATGTTCTATTTCGTTTTTTTTAAATCAGTGAGACCAAACTACATGCACCACCTTTTTATCAGAAATTTACTATGAAAACTATTATTAAATTTGCAATAAATTAAACTGTTTCCCGAGTCCTGTTTTTAGCCTGTTTTCTCTCAGTGCTGCCGTAGATTTGCAGGGCATACATGTTCTTGCTGCGTTCGGAGTTAAAGCATTTGTGAAGTCCAACAATTGTATCCACATAATTTCTGCCATGCCATGCGTTGTTCCTTCGCAACTGACAATCACATGTTGTCAGAAAGTATCGCAACATCCACGCAGGTGACGAGCAGGGTCGGTACACGCACGTCGGATAGTTGCAATAAATAGAAAAGAAACAGGTGACCGCGGCTTTTGTTGTAATAAAGGTGGAAGAAAGAGAACTTGGCCAAGCGAGACTGGGACAGACAGGAAGTCGACGTTTCAGAGCATAGCCCGTTCTTCGGGACGCCACAAACAGATACAAACAGCAAATAAAAATCAGTTAGCTGACAAGGACGCTGGTCATGCACGTCTGGGGAAGAAAGGCAGAGCATATGAAATAAAGAGTGCTAAACCAATCAATGGCAATGACTACTACAGCCAATCGAGAGGCATTTCCCACTGGGGCTGGTGAAAGGGGGAGGGTGAAGAGGGTAAGGGAAAAATGTGAGTGGAGAAGAGGTTAATGTTTCACGTTGAGCCCTGTAGGGGTCACAAAGGCAGATAAAATAAGATTCCATGTTCTTCAATCTATGGAGTCTCCTGAAATTTGCCAGAATGTACAGATTCTCATGTTGTCCAACTCTGGTGGAATGTTAAAGTGTTTTGCAACCTGGGTGTTTCTCTTGTGTCTTGTGTCAGCGAGATGTTCCTTGAAGCGCTCGTTCAGTGTGGGTTCCGTCTCGCCGATGTAGATCAGGGTGGGGCAGATGGTGCATGAGATACCCTAGATGATTTTTTTGTTGGTGCAGGTGAAGTGTCGCTTGATGATGAAGGTGGGTTTTGGCGTGTGGAGCTGTGTAGTGGTGCTGAGGTGTGTGCATGTGTGTCAGCGGGCAACATTGCATGGGGTGGTGCCATGGGGTAGAGAGGAGGTGGTGCATGTACTTGGTTTGGAATGAACTAGAAGGTCACATAGGTTATTGTCCCGCGGGATGAGTGGGGGGTGTTGACTGAAGAGATGTGGCTCAGATTTGGATAGTAGTTGCCTGTTGGAGAGGAGGATATTGCGTACAGGAAAGTTGTGGGGGTGGTGGGTGATGAGGCGAGGTTCGACGTGCTTGGTGTTGTGGTTGGGCTGGAGTGCGAGTGCACGTGGTGTAGAGGCGGCTTTTGCTTAGCAGAGGACAGAAGGTCTAGAGGGTAGTTACGGGCCGGGAAGAAGTCCAACATTCTGTCAGAACGGTCGTCAGAGTCGGTGTCGTCAGAGTCGGTGTCGTCAGAGTCGGTGTCGTCAGAGTCGGTGTCGTCAGAGTCGTCTGCGGAGTGTGAGAAATTGTGAGTAGGGGATGCTGGGGAGTGTGGAGGGTGGGTGGGAGGAGTGTAATCCAGGTATGCGTGTGAGTCTGTGGGTTTGTAGCGGATGGTGGTTGCTAGGAGGCCGTCCTGTAAGGTTATTTTAATGTCGAGGAAGGCGACAGGTGTGCTTGAGATGTTGTAGGTGTACTGTATTGCAGGGTGGAAGTTTTGTATGTACACAAATAGTTTTTTTAACGTTCAATCTCGCCACAATGAGCACATCATGCTTAGAGCAAATCGATACGGTGTTATCAACACAGCTCGCTGTACTTCACCAGCGTTCACACTGCATAGCACGTACCAGCCAGACCTCTGCGGGAAATGGCGGTTAAAATCTGAAATCCAAGAAACATCCAAACTGTTTCCCCGAATCCACGGACGTCGTTATAGTTGATAACGTAAAACGGGCGCGCGCGGTGTGACAAGACATGCACCTGCATGCGTTCTAGGATCTAAAATTCGTGCTGTGTGTATCGTTATCGCCACAGTGACTGTAAGATTGTGGCGCTCTTGTAACATAGCGCTGTACTGTAGCTGAAAACGCAAGGTGCAAGTAGAGGTAGCAGAAAATATACTAGAAACGTTTCGTTGTTTTTCGTAAACGCCTAGCGCTGATCATAGGATCAAGTGACTGGTACACAGAACATTTGCTTCGTTGCCAGTGTGCCTGCAGTAAGCATTTTTCTTTCTTCTTCTTCGTCGTCTTGCGCATCGTATCTTTAGAAGGGTCAATAGGGTCACTGGTCTCTAATTTTATATATTAAAAAAATTATCACTTCCTTCGTTGGGGATACACGTGATAATCCCTTGCCGTTGGGTAACCGGCAATTGTCCTATGCAAAAGGCCAAAGTTTATAAACCGATTAACAAAAGAGTCAATATCTCTCCAGAAATATTTTTTAAATTCTGCCGTGAATCCATCAGACCCATGGCTTTTGTTATTGTTCATAGTTTCAAGAGAGCTTCCTCTCTGGTGATTGGTCCCTCAAGTGAGGTACTTTCTTTTTTTAAATCTGCAGCAGTACCATGTTCAGGGGATGTGCCGAAAGCTTTGTCTAGCCATGCAGCCTGCGTCATCACCTCAGCATCTCGCCTGCTCACTGCAAGAACTAGTCCCTACCAATAATAGTAAAGAACTAGTCCCTACCAATAATAGTCAAGAACTAGTCCCTACCAATAATAGTCAAGAACTAGTCCCTACCAATAATAGTCAAGAACTAGTCCCTACCAATAATAGTCAAGAACTAGTCCCTACCAATAATAGTCATGAACTAGTCCCTACCAATAATAGTCAAGAACTATTGAATAACCACTATGACCCATAGATCTATTTAAACATTCCCTCCAACCCCCACCCCCAGCGTTTTCCAGCTACTTGACCTGTAACAACATTCAATCCAGAAGGACTGGGAAAATGTGCTTGAAAAAGCTTTTTTAAAAAAACTGGAGCCAATCAAAATACAGTCTTACATAAAATATGCTAATCGCTTCGGGACATCACTGAAAACGTTCCAATTTTCTGGAAGATCATACTGCCTATAACCCCACCCAACGATCTCCTAACCATGACCCTTCCCTACCCCCTACCCCTCCTTCCGAAACATCCCCCACTCTTCCACCCTCCCCCTTCCCCAGAAAAACCTGCGAAATACAGCTCGCCAATTGATTGGTTCCGCTATTTACGCATCCGAAATAGAGTTCATTTTATTGGCTCCAGTGAATTAGAGATTTTACGTGCTGAAATAACAATAACAAAATAAGTATAAACAGTATGGCGTCTATATGACCACACACATAAACCTCAGAAGGCTGGACAACATTCAGGGTCGACCATCAAGGACAACGAAACACCGAGAACATTCGACCAGCCAACAGCCGCAGGGTGCACAGTACATCATACACCAACAAGACCCGTACTCCCCGGCTTTCCCGCTACCCCCTTCCTGGTGCATCGACGTAATCATCTTTTGAAAAGCTTAAACAGCGACAGCGTGGCGTGTGAGTTCGTACTCTCCACTCCCCGCGTAAAATGCACGAGGGGAACGGGCAAACTTGTTACAGGTACAAGCTCATGCAGCCTCTTTCTGGGCTGCTTAACCTGACTTCGTGGCTGGAGAGGTAAGTAAGATAGCTTTAACACTTCTTTAGTTTAGTGGCTTGTGTGTGCATGAGAAACAGACTAGGCGGAGGAAGTTTAGGGGGGGTGGTTTGGAAAGAAAACAAAATCAAATGTGAAGACACCGTCCGACTTGAAGAATTCTCTACAAGTACAATGCAAGCTTCTCTGTCCACCTTACAAATAGCTTATCATTATGATATCTTCTAACAAAGAATGCTAAAACCTACACCCTACCCATTTGTTCTCGTTACCTTTCTTTATTGTTGAATTAATGCCAGGGCACATCGATGTAGTTTTCTAGCTCACACATTCTTTATCAGAAAAGACACATGATAATTTTAAAATCATAATTTATTATACTGTACAGTTCAGCCTCTGCAGATTAAAGATTATCTTTCATTAATACAAGCAGTACGAAAGCACACACAAGCTGAAGAAAAAAGTCACCATTCATTTTCCCATCCCCTCAGCACCGTGCCCCTCCCCCCCCAAAAACCCTACACAGACTTATAAGACCCAAAAATTGTTTATCATTTTACAACAATCAAGGGGGAAAACCCAGAGCGATAGATATTCGCTTTGGCACGGATATATTCGTGCACTATGTTTAAAGTTAGGACAACATGAACTTGTGATTATAGTGGATCGAGCTTAAAGATCATGCCACACAAGCTGTTTCACCTACTGACAGAGATTGTTCAAACTTGCACAATAACCGTTGTCAAACGTACTGACACTCTAATACTAATCTGTTCTGTTTGTTTGTGTCTTCAGAATGCAAAAGTTCAGTTTGGTAGCAAAATTTTATTTTAAGGGGGATGGAGTGCGATTTAATCTGAAAATTGTATTTGGCAGGTTTTGTTTGCTGCATCAAAATTTCGAATTATCGCGGAGATAAACGTCGAAGAACAACCGCCAATCACAAGTGACCGCTGTTGATCCTCAAAAGAGTAAAAGGTACGATAAAGTACGAAATTAGAATTCAGCAATCCAGAGTCCATAGTCCAATAGGAGTTTTACGTGTCTTTCCAAGATATCCAGCATAAGCGATGGCTAATGAACAGAAATTGATTTAATCCGTAAAACAAAGACGATGTACATGGCTGGGACATACGGCAAATACAGAAGTACAAATTGATCCACCGACATAAGCACTTCTAGCGACTAGTGTATTCTGTCCTGATGAAGGGGTAGAGCCCTGAAACACTGACTTTGTTTCAGTATTTCACTTGGCTCACTTCCTCTTTCGTCACCAACATACGCATGACAAGAACAAGTACTTTACTTTCACGTGACAGCTACGTCAAGTCAGAAAGGAGCGAGTCTCATGTGCAGGTTCGAAGGGAAAGTGTGATGAAGGATGCCGGGGAGAAAGGACAGAAACTAGAGGCCCAGAGAAAGTCCCTACATAATTATAACGAGCAGTTTTGTAAACAGGTGTCCTAAAATTTCCTTCTGCAATAACACGTAATACCACCCTACACCCCCCTCCTCACAATTAAACACAATAATAAACCACGTACCTTAATCTCTTCTTTGCATAAGAGAAAAGAATGACCACGTGATGCACAACACTCACAGAACACAACACTCGTTCCCGAATGCTTCATACAGTCCGCACGACAGTCTGTACGTTGAAGCGCTCCTTCCTTGGATATATTCCAGTAGATATCCTGAAGACCTCTTGAACACCTCCACGTAACAGCAGACTTCGATGCCGACGATCACACACGCCACAGAGGATATGACGTTTTCCAAAGGCTGACACACAGCCCCTTGAGCTCACCCAAAGAGCTCGGTTACAGACAGCCTCCTTGTAAGGCTGGACCTTCGCCCCCTGCTTCAGACGGTTGTCTGCCCGCGGTCTTCAATCTCCCTCCTTTACGCTCTGCAGTTTTCCCACAGCAGAGGAACAAGTGCAAGAGCCACACACCAGTCTTGGGAGAACACAATTCCTCCCGAATTGTATCTTACGCTAGGCAACTGATCTAGTAAAACGTGTCGACAACAGGAGAATAGAGCAAGTCAACATCGTGGGGCATTCCCTCTTCATTAGGACACAACACACAACAAAATAAATAAATAGTAAAAAAAAAGGGGGGGGGGATGAAATAAAATCAGAAAGGACTCTTACCTGTGGATCAAAATATTTTATGTCCTTAACTGAATAGAATCAGCCAAATTATCCACCGGCCTCAAGACGTCGCAGGCAGTGTGAACTTGGCTACGACTGTGCAAAACAGTTCGCTGGTGAGGACATTGAAGAAAGGTGACCTAATGAGAGTCCAGCGCTTTGGGGGATTATTCTCTCACTGGGCCGTCTATGCAGGTAAGTCATGTGGACCACATATTTTAATAATATTAATAATTAAGATTTAGTAAAGATAAATCTCCACAGATAAGACTGAAAGAAAGAATAGCGCTCACACATAATGTGTACTAAAAATGATGCTTTCAAATTACGTTTGTATGTAAATGAAGACATGACTTCAAAGATTTGATGACTACAGAATCCAGCTTTGTCTCCAGGTGACTGTGCTTCACCTGGCACCCGGTCCGAACTTGGCGGTCTGTAACTCACACAATCCTCTGTGGTCAACTATTTTCGCTGGAAAATATTTCGGCAAGGCTTTTGTCCACAGGCATGATTTCTTTGATGCAGCAGGCAACGAAAAAGCAATGCTCAGTAAAAACTTTCATAAACTGGAGTCAGTTTTACAGGTACATATTTTACTATTTTTTAAAATATTCTTTAAAAATATCTCAAGCGGCTATGACGTTAACTGCAAGAGACAAGTTGTGTTAGATATATGCATTTTTTTGTTTTTAATTAACTCACTGATCTTTCGCCTTAAAAAGGAACAGTTAAGATACAGTCACACCTAGTGTCACGTGTTGGGGTCTGGTGGGTCAAGGAGATTGCACCATAGATTCCAGGTGTGATCCATCCTCGCCTCTCCGGCCCTAATTAAGGTCTATTATTCCTTGTTCAAGTCGCCATCTAGCCGCTCACGTCATCACCAGCCCAGTTTTCGGTCCCTGTTCACACTTATGATCGGGGGTGCTGGCCCTAGAAACCAGGGGCAAGGTGTTAATTACCCTGGGGCTGCTGGGGTGGGATTAGTGCAGGTGTCAGGCTGACCAGGTGTGCGTTAGTTGTTCAGGAGAAAATTACGTAGCTGGAGGAAACCACTGACGCGTAGTATTGAGCATCAAGGGCTTTGACGTAGCGATGGGTGTAAACGACCAGGAAGGGGAGGGGGTAGTTGTGTCCACCCTAGGTGTCCACTTAGGGGCGTGTTCTACTAGTTGACACGGGGTGTGGCTTCTGCTGTCTCTGGCCTGATTGGTTGATACATGTAACCACCTTGTTGACCACGTGCGTGTGAATGAAAGAATCTATGGACGAAAGTCGAAGATAAAAGGACTGGTTTAGACAGTCGAATGATCTTCTGCCCAAAACATCCTGCGAGAGGGCATCTTACGCCCAAAACATCCTGCGAGAGGGCATCTTACGCCAAAACCATCCTGTGAGAGAACGTCTTCTGCCCAAGAGAGCATCTTCCGCGAAATCTACAGTGAGGGCATTGTTAGCCTGAACTCCTGTAAAGAAGAGCTGCTGTGGGGAGACGTTCGTGTCTTGTGGTACAACTCTGCTGAAGGCTGAAGGATTCAGCTGCAGAATTTGAGGTGTCTCGTTCGGCTAGACGTGTGGAAGTCTAGCAGCGACAGCACGTGGCTTGAGTAGACCAGTTGCCTAGCGCAAGGAACTCTGTGAGGTTACTGGATACCTCCAGACTGGGGTGAGACTCTAGCACGTGCTCTTCTGCTGGTGGAAGGAGGGAGACCGAAGACCGCGGACAAGACAACCGTCTGAAGCAGGGGGGCGAAGGTCCAGCCTTACAAGGAGGCTGCCTGTAACTGAGCTCTTTGGGTGAGCTCAAGGGGCTGTGTGTCAGCCTTTGGAAAACGTCATATCCTCTGTGACGTGTGTGATCGTCGGCAAGATCGTCGGGAGAAGTTTCCTGGGTGGCCAGCCGGAGCACATCAAACGGTCGTGCGCAAACAAGCCACAAAACAACCAGGGAAACGACAATCCTCAGCAGTGAGCAGGCAAGACGCTGAAGTGATGTCACAGGCTGCATGGCTAGAAAAGGCTTTTGGCACATCCCCTGACCATGGTACTGCTGCAGAAACCCCCTGTCACTGCACTCATTGACTCTGGTAGTAACGTTTCTACAATCACAGAGTCGGGGTGGAGGGAGCATTGAACTGCAAATCTGCAACAGGCGGCGTGGTTGACGGTTAAAGGTGCGAATGGCCTGGACATTCCATACTGTGTACTAGTGGAGGTCGACATCTCTGTGTTGGGGCAGGAATTGAAGCAGGCAGTGTTTTTGGTAATGAAAGACCCGGCAGATGACGAGATGAGGCAGAGGAAGCGACAGGTGGCAGGAATCATTGGGATGAACATCTTAGGGCGCCTGCCAGCATTCTCGTTATTTGGGCCATCGGGTTTGCCACTGAGCACTGCCCACATTCTGCAGCAGACTATCAGCGTGGCCAGGCAGCAGGCAGGAGCAGTTCGTTTTGCCAGGGTGGCAGGAAAAGATCCTGCATGGATCCCAACGGAGAGTGCCGTCTGCATCAGGGTGACAGGTCCTGACTGCACCACAACGCCACTGCAGGCAGAGTCGATGATGCGGATGCTACCAGGCAACCTGCTTCTGGCACCGACGCTGCTCTCCAAAGACAAGAACCAGCGGTTTGTCACATGTCACCCCTAGGTTAGCCTATTCCCCCTTCCCTCTCTTGACACCTGGTAGGTGGATGGTAGCCAGGATAGCAGCTCTGTCCCAGCCTAGGCTGGCCAGAACTGGTTTAAGCGAGAATAAGGTGGCTCCCGTGAACTCTGGGCGCGAGCTCGCACGCTACTTAAGCAGGGGAAAGCGTGAGAGAAAGGGGAGACCAAAACACAGGGGGACACGAGTAGACCCACGGACCTCTGCCCCTCGCCTTCTTAGCCGGGACGTCGGAAGAGCAAGCAAAAGCCCCCTAGTACTCATGCTAAATTGTAACAATATGCGTGTTTTGTAGGTTATTTAGAAATAGACTATAAAATAGGTGCAGCACATCCTATATATATATATATCAGAGATGTAGACTAAAATCCCACGCACTGCAGGAAGGACATGATGGGAACTAGAGGCTACGAAACGGATATCTAGAGCTGCTCAACCTTTCTACACGGTTTTACCGAAGTCTTATTAATAACTGGAATCTACTTATTTTACCATGGCAAAGAACACACAGGATCCATTATTTTTTTGCCGTCCGCTCTTTTTGTAGAGCAATTGTCTTCTCTGTTCGTAAGTAGAAGATTTCTTCATTGCGTTTGTACATTTAATATTTGCTTTTGATTCAACATAGAGAGGTACCGAAACGACATTTTAGAGCAAACTAGTCGCACACGGTTATTCTGGTAGAACTGGTAGTAAATGGGACTGTTTCAACTGTGCAATGTCTTGCATGTTGATTTTCTGACAAGAATATTTGCTGTAAGTTTTATCCTACGACTTATCCTATTTATATCTGTTCATATCTGTTTATGCCAAAGTGTTTAACTTATATACAAGGCCAGGTAGCAAACTATCATGTCTTCTTGATGTCAAGTGCGCGTGCAGGGTGTCAGTAACAGTACCCTTAAGTGCTACCCGAGGCGGTACAGAGATGGCGAGCCTGGAGATCAGGAAACACAACCGGACTGTACTGGCCAGTCTAAAAAAAGATCTGGTGGAGATTCCACGAGGGGCGTATTCACACTGGGCGGTGTACAAAGGTTAGAGATATTTGTTATATTTTATAGACTTTTAGCCACATGACCCACATGCCCCCTCCTACTACTTACATGTAAAACGAAAACAACGAATTTACAATGAAGACTTCTTCTAGGGATAAGCGGTCTTAATAATCTTTGTGCACGTCACCTGTTCAACAATCTATAGTTTTCTTGTGGCTAACCATCAGAAGATGCTGCACATTTCTTCCTCTATTGTCCAGATTATAATAGTTTAAAGTTAGACCGTAAGCTTTAACATATTTTCTCTTTGGGCATCCCTGTAACGTTTTATGGGGTGTGCTGGATTTTAAGGAGGAAATATGAACGTACANAATCACATAGATCTAAAGAACTAGCGCTGAGGAAAACTTCCCATAACGTTACAATCCCTCACTCTCCAAAAACGAAAATTCAGTCAATCTTTACTGTGGTCCACACATTCATAAGAGACTTCAACCGATTTAGCTCATAATGTCTGCATGTTCTCGGTTCCTCCGAGTTGCTCGTCTTTTCTTGCTTTAAAATTATGATTATTATTATAATAAGCCAATAGCAGCACATTACACACTCAACGTACAAAGCACACACAGCACCTCACATCACTTCTATCAGTGACGTGTTGCATGCCGCTTGTACATACAACGTATTCAATTTCGCTCTTTCTCTCTTACCTTCCTTCTCCAGGGCATGAAAATGGCAACCACAGAAACAGGATCCCATTTTACCTTGTATTGTTAAATTATTTCATAATAATATTTTTAAATAATATATTCTGCATCACCAATTCCGTTATAGTGTATCTATTTTCCCTTCGTGTCCAAAGGTATAAGAAATTTTTTGTCGCACAAGTTTTGCGAACAATAGTAAAGTCTCGGAAAATAAACCCTCCTGAAACCATAGTCTTTTTCAACATAACTATAGTATTAAGAGTATGGAAAACTGAAACGCAGAAGCAGAGACATCGTAATCGTAAGGCCCTAACCCTTTCCTACTTGTCCACCGGCCTTCACCCCTAACTCTTCCCGATACCAACTGATTTTCCATGTACGACTTATAAAAAGACAATGAGGAGAAAACTATGGTGACAAGAATAGTCCGGTTGACAGTTTGTGGCCCCTGCTGGTGTTAAATAAGCAGTAATTAATCAAAACATCACAACTGGCGTCTCGACAGGGACATTTCCTTGTGTGCAGGCGATAAGAAGGTGATACACCTGACGATAGTAGAGGACGAAAGACACTCGACCTCCAGAAACGTGACCAGCTGCTGCCGTGAGTGCTCCAGCAAGGGCCTTATACGCATCGACAACTTTTTCGACGTGGCGGGTAAGGACAAGGCCAAGCGCAACAACAGCTTGGACGGGAAGAAGAAGTGAGTTCGGTTTAACCTTGACCTAAAGAAAGTATTCTTGTTTTTAATTCTTTAAAAATGGTGAAACCTTTTCTTACTTCTTAAAATATTGAAACTTTATTTTTATAATTTCTGGGAGGTCACTGTCGTTCTTTATCTGAGATCTTTGGAATTTGTCATCTTTTCAGTGGGCATTTTATATTTTTGTCTGTTCGTCCGTCCGTCTAAATGTAGGGTTCACTGTGACCTTGAAATTAAAAGAATTGAAAAACGCGAAATCATTAAAATTAGTCCTTGATCACTATTTCACTCATTATCTCTTGAAAAGGATGTGAACTGCTGACAGTTCGCAGACTAAAACTGAGGTATTCGGACAAGCTTATCTATGAATGAATGAATGAATGAATGTTGAAAAGAACAGATGAAGAAGAAACGAGCGTAAGAATGGACGGAACGACTTCACATGGACGGACGGACGGAAGGACGGACGGACGGACAGACGGATGACGGACGATCATAGGAAGCAAGCGAACAAACAAAATAAAGCATCCACAAATGAACAAGAAATTGTGTTTCCTCAGACCACTCCCTCCCGACCAGATTGTCAAGAACGCCCTCTAGCGGCTGAATGAGGTGGGTTATAGCGCCGTCATCAAGAACTGCCAGCATTTTGCCACCTGGTGTCGTTACGGCGAGGCCAGCAGCGACCAGGTGCAGTTCTGGACGTCAATTACAGTTCTGGGAGCTGCCGGGGTTCTTGCCGCTGTCGGAATTACAGCAGCTGTTGTGGGGAGAAACAAGTCTAAGAAGCAGACACAGTGACGTGTGTCTTTTCTAGAAACATTTCATTTTTGTTCCGTAGTCAGCAGGTGACAGCACGTCACCAGTCAAAGATCACTTAATCGTTTAGAGGCTTCGTGAAGTGTTTTGAAATCGGGAACTTTATCGATCTTTCCTTTGTAAGAGGTTCGCGTGGTTTTTATATAAAAAGGGAGACTGGGCAGAGAGTGAAGAGGGTCAGCGAGTGTCAGTGCACAGCAGAGGATATAATGTGTATCTATGACTATAGTGTGTGGAAGTGTGGATATCTACAGTTTAGTTTTTCCGGTAAATTCTGTTCAACGCTGAATAAACGAACTTCCTGGGACTGTTGTCACTGCACTTGGATGGCTGAGACTGCTAGATCATGTTTGAACCAACACTGTGAGCTAAAAGCTGGTGTTAGACACATCACGTTACATCCCCCCCCCCGCCCCCTTCCCCCACACACTCGCGAATGCACACCCTGTGTAACGCCTCTCATGCGTCATACGCGTTCGTACGACAACACTCTTCGACGTCAACGACAAAGTTTAATAATTGAAGTAAAATGAGTAATGGGCGGAGGCACGGCGGTTCATCTAAAATGCTACTTCTCTAATCTTGATAGTCTAGTGGTTTTCTATCTTGGACCTGTCTCTCGAATAATGTCGTCTCCAGTTTCTATCTTGCCTATACCTTGCTTATCAGCTTCTCATCTTCGTCGTCCTATTGGCATGCTCGGGGGATGACTTGTGGGTGACCGTCGTAACATAGAGCTAGTCTCCTCCCACATCTTACAGTCATAGATATCTGTAGCGGAGGGTGGCTGGTCGTCTGTCTGGTACCAGCTGGCCATCTCGAGGAACAGCTCGAGCATTACTGCTTTCCATCGGCCTTCCATCTCTTCACTGCTGCCCGGCCATACGCCGCTGCCAGAGATTCTAACGGCGAGCAAACTTTCGCCATGGGGACGTTCGGCCGTCCTCTCAAAGCCTGTCCTCCCAGGCCCGTCCTAGGCCCGTTCCTAGGCCCCACCTCTGGGTCCTCTCCAAGCCTGTGTGTCCCAGAGCCTGTGTGTCCTCCAAGCCTGTCTTCCCAGGCCTGAGTTTTCTAAGTCGCCGGCAGGCCCGCATATATTGGGGGTAAGAGGCATCCAAAGTATTCTAACTAGCCTCTCCCACTAGCGCGTGTCCTGTCAACGCTCCTATTAGCTGCTCTCTGACAGCCAGATTTATGTTGTGGTTTCGGTCCTACTCGAGCGGGGTAATTGCGCCATAGGTCAGTCCCATTATGCAGCCAAGCTTTGTCTTTCGCCCCATGACTAGTAGCGAGCAATTTCATCGTTACCACGACTAATCTGTCTTCCAAATCTTACAAAATATACGTGCTGTATACGCACCAGGCACGCGTATTGTTATATCTGTGTGTGCCACAGTGCAGTGTGGAAGTCGTGTGCCAGTGCTGGAGGCCTAACATTGTGAATGAGGGGTAGGGTGTGTCAAAAACATAAACATAGTGACAGTGAAAAGCAAAGACACATAGCGACCTGATACAGAATAGTAAGCAACAGAAAGAGAGAGCTGTACTATGATTCTTTATGTGTATGTCATGTGAGTTTGTAATTAAAGTTTCGTGCAAGCTTGTTTGTAGCTTAACGCGTGCATGCGAGTACGTGTCGATTTT
>SMGT01001285.1:0-21595 GCA_004794575.1 Lanistes nyassanus | reverse complement strand
CCCACAAACCCCTCCTATCACTAGTGAGTATGACTGCGGTGAGAGGGAGCGGGCTGTTACAGGCAGCCTCCTTGTAAGGCTGGACCTTCGCCCCCTGCTTCAGACGGTTGTCTTATCCGCGGTCTTCGGTCTCCCTCCTTTACGTTCTGCAGTCCTCTCCCGCCCGGTCAGCGTTGAGGTTCCCACAGCAGAGGAGCACGTGCAGCTAGAGTCTCACGCCAGTCTGGAAGGATCACACACCTTCGCAGAGTCCCTTGCGCTATGCAACTGGTCTACTCAAGCCACGTGCTGTCGCTGCTAGACTTCCACACGTCTAGCAGAACGAGACACCTCAATTCTACAGCTGAATCCTTCAGCCTTCACCAGACTTGTACCACAAGACACGTACGTCTCACCACAACAGCTCTTCTTCACAGGAGTTCAGGCTAACTATGCCCTCACTGTAGATTTGGCTGAAGATGTCCTCTCACAGGATACTTGTGTGAAAGACGTTCTCTCACAGGATGTTTGGGCGTCAGATGCCCTCTCGCAGGATGTTTTGGCAGAAGATGATTCGACTGTCTAAACCAGTCCTTTTATTCTCAGCTTTCGTCCATAGATTCTTTCATTCACACGCACGTGGTCAACAAGGCGGTTACATGTATCAACCAATCAGGCCAGAGACAGTAGAAGCCACACCCCGTGTCAACTAGTAGAACACGCCCCTAAGTGGACACCTAGTGTGGACACAACTACCCCCTCCCCTTCCTGGTCATTTACATCCATCGGCTACATCAAAGCTCTTGATGCTCGATACTACGCGTCACTGGATTCCCCCAGCTGCGTAATCCTCCCCTGAACAAACTAAAGCACACCTGGTCAGCCTCAGGGTAAGTAACACCTTGCCCCTTGCTTCTAGGGCCAGCACCCCCCGATCATAAGTTTGAACAGGGACCGAACCTGGGCTGGTGATGACGTGAGCGGCCAGATGGCGGCTTGAACAAGGGGATAATGGACCTTAATTAGGGCCTGAGAGTCGAGGATGGATCACACCTGGAATCTATGGTGCAATCTCCTTGACCCACCAGACCCCAACACGTGACAATGTGGTACCTCCATCCAAGAGTCTGTACTCCAATCCAGCGGCAAAACACATGGCTTCCAACATGCCTTTTAACTCTCATCGAACAGTTGTAAACCAAAGTCGGCAGTTGAAACCGTTGATAATAATGGTAATAGCGAAGCTTCACCAGGTTTTGACAATATCGTTACAAAGGTCGTACTTCTGTTGCCAACCCAGCTGGAGCACTTTGCACGTGCCGACCACCAGTGTGCCTCGACAGAACTATCGACTGTGTTCAGCGCAGTGGGTTAAGTTTGTCTTGTACTCATGCCGCCTTATACTGTGGGTGTAATCATTTGGGGAGTCTGACCCAGGACTTGACCGATAGGAATAAAAGGGTTTGTTGTTGTCGTCGTCGTCGTTGTTGTTGTAATCAATCCCATAAACAACTCAGCAAGCCTACCTGCCAGCACTATGTAGCCTCAAACCACTTCTTATTTAAAATCACGGAGACTGTAGACATTGAAAGAAATGTCCCTTCGTATAGAACTCGTGTCCAACGTACGATATGACCTGGAGGGATGCTTGATGTGAACAGCCCTGTTCTTGATTGTGTACTCGACTCCAAGACAAGTGGACATGTAGCGAGCAGTTGTTGCATAATAGAACCTCAGGATGCAAGTGATCGCGCACTTGACTCAGATATAAGTCGGAATAAGTCTGTCCCAGTCGTTCTCGCAAGGGGCACGGTGCTATCGGAAATCAGCGCATTAGTGTCGCACATCACTCGGTCTTACTCTCACCAAGCGACCAAACGCGTGTGGGGCGTGTTCGTCTTGCGTACGACTCCATACAAACACGAAAACAAGACAACAAGACGATGTAGTTTCTAAAAAAAAACCCAACAACTCTGCCTTATTTATTACACTACACGCTCGCACTCGCTCTCTGATTCTCACCCACTTAACAACTCTCGTGTTCACAGCAGCTTTCAACTAACTTTCTCCGATCACCGCACGTATAAACAAACTTCCTCACTAACATTACAATTCTCCCGTTCTCATCTACTACAATTTTAGACTGCTAATCACGGTTTCTTTCCTCGCGCAAAAATCAACTCTTTTCAAACGAACAATCTCCTAAGTCATTCAATTTCCTAAGCACTCACAATTCTTAAAATGTCTGGTACTCTTCAACCTTAAGTGTTGTTCACACCAGCTAACTATCAACGTACGGTTCACAAAGGATTTCAAAGTGTGTCACTTGCTTACAATCACGAGTAAGTTTCCACAAAAATGTCAAAATATTGTCACAGACGTATTATCCACAAACGATTTCAATAGTCATCAAACAGGCTTACGATCAAGTAATGATCCACAAAAAGGATTTCAAGGTTTTGTTAAACAAAAGGTTCATCAAAAATAACTATCCACCAAGGATTTCAACGTTTTTGTCACAAAATCTATTATCCCACAGTAATTATCAACAAAGGATTTCAAAAGTGCTTACACAGACTTATGATCAACTAATTATCCACAAGTGGGGTTTCAACGTTTCACACAGACTTATTGTCAAAGTATTTATCCACAAAGAATTTCAACGTGCTGCCAAGCAGACTTATGATCATAATATTTATCCACGAAGGATTTTAAAGTGGTGTAGCACGGAATTACTATCAAGCAATTATCCACAAAGATTTCAACGTCTTACACAGACTTATTGTCAAACAAAGTCATTATCTCCAAAGGATATCAAAGTAGGGTCACATAGACCTACTATTTGTCATAATCCACAAAGGATATCAACGTGTTATCACACAGACGTACTATCAATCAATGACAGTATCAGTATCCACAAAGGATATCAACGTGTTATCACACGGACGTACTATCAATCAAAGTCAGTATCAGTAGCCACAAAGGATATCGAAGTATCGTCACACAGACCTACTGTTTGGCATAGTCCTCACAGGATATCAACATTTTGTCACACAGACGTAGTAGCCAGGAATGCACTACTTTGTTATCATGCACAGGTCTTTTAAGGTGCGGCACTCAACCTAGACATCAGACATCAACACAAGTAAAAGCTCTCATATTAGATCTCTCACTTGGGGAAATCGTCTCCTCTCCACTCTGTGGTACGAATTTAAAGCTGCCAGTGGATGCGTGAGCCTAAACACATGGCACACGCACCGACGTCACAGCGGTCGTGTACAGCCGATAGCTCTCTGACATGTCAACCTCTCGGGGTTACGACACTGCGTCTGGAGGCGCTGACTCGCCTCGGAAACACACAAAGAAAAAACCCTATGCGCACACATTACTATAGCATCATGGCTTTTACAAAGTAAACATGGTTACAAAAATGGAGAAAAAAAACCCTCTCATGGAGTGGTTTGGCCTACCTCCAGTCTGGGCAGAAGGGTTGGTACACAAAAACCAGGCCGATTCTCTGTCAGGCTTCCAATGCCGATGAAGGGCTCGGCTGCTGTGGCTAGGCACTCGCAGGAAATTAAAAAGTCCGTCCGTCACTGTCCTTCACGTCGTTGGCACTGGTTTTTTTCTCTCTCTCTCTCAGCTCTCAGTCACAGCTCACCTTAAGCGACTAGCGTACTCACGAACGCGCCTGTCGTTACATGGCACGTTTCCGTGACAATTAGTGAACTCAAGGACACGATGCAAGTTGGCGGTCCAGGTAATGTGAATATGGTGGATAAGGCTGTTGTAGATGGGGATACCGTAGTCAGAGATGCACCTGTCATTAGCTCTGCTCTTCAACCGGGTCACTCCCAGGACCTTCAACATACTGACCCCTGCGGTGTCAAACCCAAAGTTATGTTTGTTGATCCAACGGAGCTGATCAGCTCATGCGATATAACCTGTCTGTGTAGGAGTGAGCTTGACAACACTGAAACTGTTGAGTCTGATGGTTATTTCACTTTTTGTAAAAGTCGTTTTCGTTTTACCAGAAAAGGAGGTATACTGGTCCTGATTAAGGTCCTGATTAGGAGGTATACTGGTCCTGATTAAGGTCCTGATTAGGAGGTATACCGGTCCTGATTAAGGTCTTGATTAGGAGGTATACTGGTCCTTATTAAGGTCCTGTTTAGGAGGTATACTGGTCCTGACTAAGGATACTGTTGTGCATTATGTTATTATTTATGAAGAAAAGTCCGCTGAAGGGTATCTATACTGAAAACCAAAAGAAATCTGAACTGAATTGGTGATTTTATTTGAATTGTTTGTAACGTTTTAGAAAGTTTCCACAGCGCTATTGTTGAAGATCTTTGTTGCTTGTTATTGTGTGTTCTCATATCACTGAAACCGTTCATTCAAGAAAGTTGACAACCGTAGTGACGTAAGAAAGTACATAGGGTTAGGAATGGTAGACGTCATTTTCCATTATTAAAAACGCGTAAGACTAGGTCTTCTCCATCCAATGGGAAGAGAGTAAATTTGGTAGACTTGGAGACGAAGAAATTCCGGGGTGTTTTAAAGTTTTCTGGGGGACTTTGGCAGTAGGCAGCGAGAGATGAAGACTTGTTAATAGTTTTGTGAAGCTCTAACGGTCAACTGTTGCTATATGTTTCTCGCTGTAGGCTAATCTCGAATAGCAATCTATCTAACTCAGTGTGGAATATCTGTATCTGCTAATTACTCGCCATGGGAAGATTTTTTAGGCTTCCACCCAAAATATTTTTGTCAACTTTCTCGAAGTTGGAAAGAGACAAGAACGTGTTGGGCCATCAATGGGTAGATGACTCAACTGTGTAAGCAGACTGTATCACATCTCTGTGTTCCTGCAGCTCGATTAATTAGTCTATTAGTAGACTGTGAGTGAGCAGACAAGGAAAAAAGAACTTTTCCACTAGTCGAGATCGGACGTTCTTCCAGATCAGAAATCTACGAAGAGCAAGGAGTTTTACCTTTGACGGTTGGTCAAGGACGCTCCAAGGGCACCTAACTGAACTCTATTTTACGTTGTTCGTCGTACTGGATATCCAAACGAGAACCAGGTCGAACTGTTGTGAATCTCCATCGGAGGCGTGGCTGGGTCTTCAGCTCACCTTCGATCTTGCATCCTGTCCTACCTGAGTCTACGCTCTGCAGACCGAACATTGCTCTCTGCGAACCAAGGCTACTGTTATTTACCGTTTTCTCCTATACTACTGCGGACCATTATCGAGTGCGAACATACATTGGATTAATTGTTCTGTTCCTGATTGGATTATATATATTCCCCGCAAGTAGTTTTTCCGCATTGTATAAGTTTGATTGTATTCTGATTGTAGTTCATACTATTCTGAGAGTTGTAGCTTATCTCACAACACACATACACACACAACACATGCACTGTTAGATCTTTGTTCACTTACCTCTTTCCTTCCTCTGCTATCCCTCTATGTTTATAGTTCAATAAATGTGTTAAATTATCTGGTCGTGTCCCTTTTGCTTGAAAAGGGGGGTTAGCTTTAGGGGATTACTTTCTAATCTCTTCCCTAAAATCTAGCTCACCCGATAAAACGCTACATTGTTTCCTTCCATTAAAGGGTTCGAATTGATCGAATTTCGAGAAAATCTATACAGCGAGTCTTTGCACAATGTGTGTTCATCTGTGTCACGTTTTGGGGTCTGGTGGGTCAAGGAGATTGCACCATAGATTCCAGGTGTGATCCATCCTCGACCCTCAGGCCCTAATTAAGGTCCATTATCCCCTTGTTCAAGCCGCCATCTGGCCGCTCACGTCATCACCAGCCCAGGTTAGTTTACTGTTCACACTTCTGACCAGGGGCGCTGACTGTCGAAGCAAGGGGCAAGGCGACACTTACCCTAGGGCATAGCTGGGGAGCGACTAGTGCAGGTGTCAGGCTGACCAGATGTGCTTTAGTTTGTTCAGGGGAAGATTACGTAGCTGGAGCAATCCAGTGACGCGTAGTATCGAGCATCAAGGGCTCTGATGTAGCCGATGGGTTTAAACGACCAGGAAGGGGAGGGGGTAGCTGTGTCCACTCTAGGTGTCCACTTAGGGGCGTGTTCTACTAGTTGACACGGGGTATGGCTTCTGCTGTCTCTGGCCTGATTGGTTGATACATGTAACCGCCTTGTTGACCACGTGTGTGTGAATGAAAGAATCTATGGACGAAAGTTGAGAATAAAAGGACTGGTTTAGACAGTCAAATCATCTTCTGCCAAAACATCCTGTGAGAGGGCATCTTCCGCCCAAGATAGCATCTTCAGCGAAATCTACAGTGAGGGCATCGTTAGCCTGAACTCCTGTGAAGAAGAGCTGCTGTGGTGAGACGTACGTGTCTTGTGGTACAAGTCTGCTGAAGGCTGAAGGGTTCAGCTGCAGAATTTGAGGTGTCTCGTTCTGCTAGACGTGTGGAAGTCTAGTAGCGACAGCACGTGGCTTGAGTAGACCAGTTGCATAGCGCAAGGGACTCTGCGAAGGTGTGTGATCCCTTCCAGACTGGTGTGTGACTCTAGCACGTGTTCCTCTGCTGTGGTAAACCTCTACGCTGACCGGGCGGGAGAGGACTGCAGAACGTAAAGGAGGGAGACCAAAGACCAAAAACTAGAGTTTAAACGAGTTGTAACAGATATTGTCTTGATTGTAAATACTCGCTGTGTATATCAACAATACATTCTTTTTTTGTGTTCACTGTATTACAGTCTTTTGTTGTTCTTTATGGGAGGCTGTAGGTGGTGGGAGCTCGGCCATATTAATAAGAAACCATATTAATTAATGTTAGTAATACAGTGATAGTTCCACCTACGCATATGTCACACTCTTGACGGTGGTCGTGTGAGCGAGAATAGGAGACGACCCGTCAAGAGCAAAAAGAAATCTCCCAGTTGTGACATACTGAACTATTCCTTAAAATGTCCAGATATTTGATGTGGTATTTATTCTCTTCAATATTGCTTGCATTAGATAATTATTTCCTTTAATGTTTAACTTCCATGCTCTTTCTTACCAGTTGCAGGCTACAGGCAATCCTCATTGTTTACATTTCTTTATCAGGTCATAGACACACCAGGCCTGTTTGATACAAAGGTTGGACAAGCTGAAATTGGCCATGTCATAGCGCAGGGAGTTGCTTGCTTGCATCCGGGTCCTCACGTTTTCCTCGTCTTGGTGAAAATAGCCCGCTTTACGCTAGAGGATGACGGTACTTACAAGCGGCTGGTTGCCATATTTGATGAATCAGTCAGCAAGTACATGATCGTTGTATTTACTGGAGGAGACGGACTGTCTGGTAAAACAATTAATGATCTTCTCCAAACGGCACCTCCGTCACTTAAAGAAATTCTAGAAGCTTGCGAAAACAGATACGTCGTCTTTGACAATACAGCGGCTGACAAGAAACCTCAAGTTAAACATCTTTTGCAGGTTGCTCAGAAACTGGTTGACAAAAATGGAAACCAGTGCTACAGTTGTCCAAAATACTTTTCTGTTAAAGATGAAATGGAGAAAGAAATCGAAAGGGGAATGGAGTTAGTAGAGAAGAAGGAAAGTCGGCTGAGAGAATACATCGAAGACCTGGAGAAGAAGAACCGGGAAGTGGAAAAGACAAGAGCGGAATTAGAAGAGAAGGAAAAACAACATCAAAACCCGCTCCGAGAAAACCAAGAAAACACGGAAAAGGAAATTAATGAGCTAAAGAAGAAACAAGAACAACAACAACTTAGTAATTCCGAAAAGGATGATCAATTAGCTAAGCTTCTAAAAGCAATGGAAGATAAGGCTGAACAACTAAACAAGAAGCACGAGAAATATGTTACAGATCTGCAAGCAAAAGAGCAAACAGCGAAAGAGGAAGCAGAAAAGATGAAGAAAAAACTACAAAAGGCAAAAGAAAAGTTAAAATGTGAAGAAACGAAAAAACTGAAAGACGGAATCGCTAAGGATGAAGAAAGAGGCTTCATTAACACCGTCGCAGGAGGTATCGCAAGAACAGCAGGCTGGGCCTGGGGAAAACTTTTTGGGCCCTTCGAATAACGTGGAATGTGAGTATGGCTACCTAGAGAGGAGAAAGCTAAACGACAGCCTGATGATAACAAATCGACAGCTCTTTCACTTCAATGCAACATTTAGAAGTCCAACTTCTTTCAAAATAAGATTTTTCTAGGATTTTCTACTGAAATATGCGTTAATAATAGCGTTTAAATCTGAGCTTAACGTAAACCCGTTATCATTCAAGATGATGTCCCTCTATATAAAAGGAAAGACGATAATAACACAAACCACACATTTCTATCATAAAGGAAGCAACAGTAAAATTATAATATTTATTGATGGATAAAACCATCTTAAAAAGTAGAACGGTTCAAGCTTCCAGACGGTGTCCAGTGCCGGAGAACGCAGATGAAGTAGGACCGGAGCTACAAGCTACAAAATAGAAACAGCTATGGGAATTGAAAAGCCTTTGTAAAAACCTAACCTGAAACATAACAATTATTTCCTCCGAATCCTTTTATTTATTTTTAATTCGTGAACGTTTCCTTCAGTACCATATTTAAACAAGTGTATTGTAGGCCGGACTTAATGTAGTATACACACTCGGACATTACATCTGAGTGCAAGACTGCAGCACTGGGAAAGCAACGACCATGTAATTCATTTAGTAACTTCATAAACTAATTGTAATCCATAATCCTTTAACTGTTTCATGTATTTATTTCAAGATTGCAACAAATGTCAATTTTTGTTTGTGTAATAACTAAAAAGGGAGTGACTGTCCTTTGGAGATAGACCTAAGTTAACAAAAAAGAAACTGAGCCAAGCTAAATTATGCGACAACCACAACAAAAGACAACCAACATTTTCGGTGCATTACTCCTTCATCTGGACAACACAAACAAAAACAGATAGAGACAAAGATAAAAAACAGATAAAGACGAATAAAGGCACTTAGCTGATGAAGGTGAGGTGAAGAGGGTCGGACATCATGGGAAAACAATGCTGGGGCATGACAGACTACACATTAAAAAGGTGGCTAGCGAGGGAGGACATGCGTATAGCCAGTCAGATCACGACCTTTCTCTGCAGTGGCAGCCAATCGCATGGAGGGTTGCAAAGAAGGAGAAAGGGTGGGGCGCCGCAGGGCTGAGGGTCGATGGGTGGAGGTCAGTCACAGAGTTGGTTAGTTAGCAAAGGAAAAAAATACAGATAAAAAAGGAGAAAGATAGAGGATTTAAATAGGGTAAAATGAGATGGCCAAAAGATTAAGCCAAGTGATGGGGTGGTTCAATGTTTGAGGTTCAGTACTTTGGGTGCCAGAGTGCCAAAGTGGGAGATAAAGTAGGACTCCATATTCTTGTGGTCAATGGAGTCACCATACGTCTGGCACACGACAAACCCTCATGTTGTCTGCTGTGTGCGTGTGAGGTGGGAGGAGGGATGTTGAAATGCCGTACTAGTGGAGTACCTTTGCTGTGCTAGTATCTGCTAAACGCATAAAATGTCGATTGAACGACTCCCGACTAAGAAAAAGGTTTTAGAAATCTGGCGTAAGTTTAGACCAAGAGGGAGGAGGATTACGGGAGGACTATGGCTACGGAAAAAGCGTCTGTAGCAACAAGTACAGGACCCCACAACCAGTGACTGCAACCCCCACTCCTGACCCTCATTACCGCCCGCTAACCCCTTCGTCCACCCTATAACAAAATGAGCCTGGTGCACCTTGTTTAACACTCGTTGGAAATAGGTGACTAATGGATTGTAGGAAGAATATAATTGGGGCCACAGCTAGCGGGACAGAGAACAAACGAAAAGACCACAGAGATGAAAAGACCACAGAGACCACCTTGTCCGGCTCATGCCCAGACGAGAGGAGCCTTGTCCAGGTCATGCCCAGACCTTGGGGCTTTTACTTGGCCGCCGGACTTCTGGAGTCTCGGTCTCGGAAAGGAGTAGCGATGTTGTGAGACCAAAGAGAGAGGGCCACTGTGGGAGGCAAACCACAGGCTGCTTCCAACGTGCGCCTTTGATGCATCTGCTTCAGTGGAGTAGCCAGTGGACCGGATGACACAAAAGCGCCCTGTATTAGGAACATAGATACCAGCGAAAATTCAACATAAATAAGTGGAGCGCGCTACAGTCAATAAACCGCCAAATGATGCAGTCACCTGACAGAAGAGGTCTAAGTAGCCACTAGATGGTTTATTGTGTAGTAATTAGTTGCACGATTAAGCCGGCCACCACCTGAAGATGTAATAAAGTTTGGGAAGTCCACTCCGTCTAGCTGATCGTCGGTACAACGAGTGGAAGGACAGGTGCATGGAGATAGGAAGATGAGTGAAACGAGAAACGAGAAACGAACAGTAGGGGTAACGTCACATCTCTTTCTCTGTTCGGATGCCGTGACCTGGACGTGTGGTTAAAAATCTCCAACACAACGCCAGAGGTATATTGAGGAGAGCGTAGGAAGACCCGCATAACACGCAAGAATTCTACTCCATCTGAAGTCAACAGGGGAGGGGTGGGGGTCACAGAAGACCACACGAAAAAATACCCACCCACAGCAACGTCAGAAGACGTCAGGTAGGTGGCTTATTGTCATGTAGGGGAGGCGCTTAGTCTCTGGATAAATGGCCAACCAGAGGCATTTTAAAGTAAGGAATGAGGGGTGAGCGAAATCGGAAAACACCATGGACAGAGATACCTAACCCATCATAAAAGAACTAAGGTATGGTGGCTCACAACTCCGCGGGCAACGATTACCAAGTTCTTGGCGTGAGGACTAATGTAAATAGGCTGCGTTAGAATGTGGTTAAATGGTCAGTTATATTTGAAGTGGATCTCGGTCTGAACAAAGGCTGATAAGATAGAACCCACATAATTTTACCCTAAGTTAACTGCATTTTAGTAGACAGGATAAAGTTGGCCGTAGTAGATGGGTGGATAGCTAAAACGAAAACTGTTGTGTCTAATTGTTTATGTCAACTATTCTGTGGAATAGTAATCTTTGTGTAAACATGTAGTTGTTGTCGTAGTCTGTTGTGGAAAAGTAACTTTCTTTGGAGCCAGAGAGTATCTGATGGTGTGATGCTGAATCAGACGTTTTACGTTTAGATAGTAGCCAGACTTTGCTGCGTAGTCACTGGTTGACCACTGGTCAGTTGCAAGCAAATCTCTGAAACGTCTTTGAGTCCACCTTACTTCAGACGACGGGGAGAAACTTTCGTAAGCAATAGGGCGATGTTCATGACGCCCGCCGAAGAGATGGCGTATCATTTCGGCTGAGAAGATCCCTGGTGTGACGGGACTCAGCGTCGCCAGGAGTTTATACCAGAGTGTGGACGGGCCACAAACGTGATTTCAGCGAGAAGCGTTGGGTAACGGGCCGTTGACAAAGTGTACTGTGCGTGTGTTTATGTTTTCGCGATGCACTATAGAGTACTGTCGAGTTAATATGGCATAGAATCGCGGACATTCTTTTGATTTTCGAAAGTTTTGTAATTTGTATTATGCATGCCACCATAGAGTTTTCTTAAAATAATGATTGGGCTTGATTGTTGTTTGATTTCCTTTTATTACATGCGTAGTCGAAATTTAGTTAGCTTTGTGCATGTATAAAGTAAGGTTTAGTTTTGCTTTGTGCATGTATAACGGTAAGGTTTAGTTAGCTTTGTGCATGATAACGTAAGGTTTAGTTAGCTTTGTACATGTATAACGTAAGATTTCGTTTTGCTTTGCTCTTGTATTGATAATCTTAAACATATATTAGTAGCACCTCCCATGAAAAGACACTTTGTGAAAGCTATGAGACACGCTGAACTTATTGGGACTGTGGATCGCTGTGAAACGATTGCGTTGCCATGGTGTGGACGATTTGCTGTGACGTCGACTGAAGATAGACGAAATTATTATATATTTTAATGTATTCGCGAGTATGAGATGAACTTTGAACTGGGAAGAGGATTCTGAAATGACTCAGATTGTTGAACGTTGTGCTTACGTATTTCCATTTACGTAGGTTCGTGGAATTATTTCAACATACTTGACACATTTAGGGAGTTCTGCAATCATAATGTTAAAGAGTAAGGGGTGTAAAACACTTCCTTGGGGTACTCCAGTGTCTAAGTGGACCTCCTTAGAGGTTGCATCCTCTACTCTTACTTTGATTTTTCTACCTGACTTTAGTAGGGGTGCCTATTTGGTGTAGATTTTGAATCAGACAATCATGCTTTTCTTGGTGACTGCAGCCAGCAATGTATAGGTCCCTGGACTGTAAGTTCTTCAAGCAGAATCTCAGCCTCGCTACTGGTTGTGCTGGACCAGTTTGGTTTGCAGATTCTTTTCTGCCAGTGCAGTGATTACAGAGCACAAATAAATTCCTGACCATAACGCATGCGCACTGAAGGAGAATTCCTGCTATCTTAAAATAACTCATTGAATACTTAGTCTTCCCTATTCGTGCCTTGCACATACCGAATGAGAATGGAGCAATAGCTATGGCCGAATAGTGGCTATTCAGGTATAAATTTAGTAGTTGTCTTGCATATATGGCCTGGTTGACGACTTGCTGAACAAGTGCTGGATGCTTTCTCCTGCTATTTTGACTTCATTGTGTCCCATTTCCAACAACCCAAAAAGTTTAAAAATAAAAACCCAGAGTGGATCTCACCATTAAACCAAACGACCGGTTGGTCGCTTCTTAGTTCACCATATGTAGCCCGTCTCGAGCTTTGCTGAGTAAGGAGCAAAGTAACTGACGTCTCTGAATTAACTGCGTAGTTTGAACTAAGTAGTTTAGTCGGAAGTACGATGGGCGTAAGTTAGGCCATGAACTGTTATTGTAATTTGCATGTATACAAAACTACTGTAGTCAAAACGATATGTTTCAATAAAGCTATATAGTTTACTGTGTATAATAATAGTGCTTGTGTAGAAAATGTCAAAACATGCAGAAAATATGCTTGATGTCATATTTGAAGATATTGTTAAAAAGCGAGGATAACATTATGGGCTGTATCGGTCTCGCTTCACTTCTCTTGAGCAGCAGCGCGTGTCTATACTGCCTTCATTTGTTGTTGTGCTCAGTGGAACTTTAAACTAAGTAACTTTAAACTTACATTCTCGCTAGGATTTAGCCAAGAGATTGTGCGAGACCGTAGACTAGCAAATGTGTCTGTACGTACATAGATAGACTATTACTGATTGTTTCTACGACGGAAAATAATTCCTTAGCCACACATCCGGGGAAGCCCCCTTTCTGAGAAATAAATACATGTAGACAATAGCTTGTCACATGATCAGTCGGACGGAATATATTATTTGTTCTTATTATAACTTGTATGTGCATCTATTGAGTGCTGGGCTCCATAAGTAATATGCGTGGCGAGTTTTGTCGATTGTCGTCTGTATTTATATTTGAACAAATTTTGCTTTGGGCCTCTGCATGTTGTGACTAAAGAAGCGCTTGTATATCAGCCTTACACGCTGCGCTGTTTGTGAACATAAAAAAACAGCCTGCCTCAGGTTAAACGCATGGTTTGGATCAGTTAATTGCTTGACTTCAGAATTTGTAAAAGCATCAGCTACTTCCCTCATATCAGAAAACACAGGTGTATTGTTTCACGTTTAGCTAATTTGATATTTTCTGTCACGGCTGCATTTGTAGTGGTCTGACCTCCAGTCTTCCTTCGCATTTGTTGCGGAACGGCTGTGTTTTACATCTTTTGTGGGAAATCTGTGCATCTTCATATTTAGTTATTGTGTGAACAGTTTTTCTATTCCTTCTTTCTTGCTGATTCTTTTTATTGGTTTACATATTTTCTGTAGCAGGTAGCGTGTCCCACCAATTCTTTTCGAATGTCGTTGTAGTGAGGGCAGTCTAGTAAGTAGTGTTGGGCTGTTTCTTGTTCACAGCCGCATGTGCAAGACGGATTATCAGTCAGGTGTCTGTTGAGCAGATCCCAATTTAAGTTACTCATTCCGAGCCTCATTCTGCAGTGAGTAATCTGGGCACTTCGATCTCCAACATAATAGAAAGCCGGAACTAAATACTGGAATAGGCTTATGAAACGCTTAAATTCTGATATTGATTGAGTTGTCTGGGCATGCTGAGGAACGGAATTCCAGTCAGCTGTTGTTTGTGGTATGAACGAATTCTTACAAATCTCGGTTTTGGCAAGGGAAATGCATCTTTCTTACGGTCTGCACCTGTTGTAGGGCCAGTAAGAAGAGACCAGTGGTGGGAGGATTTCTTGCATGTATTTGGGACAAAGGCCATGAATCATCTTGTAATAAAAAAAGCCTGTGTTGCTTACGTTTGTCCTTCAAAGTGCAGAAACCTGATTCATTGGAAAGTTTGTAATAATTGGTCCCTCGTACACCACCTATAGTGATTCCGATAGCTTCGAGATGAAATTCCTCTAGTTCAGCTGCTCGCCCATCTGTGCAGCAATCCCAAATAACGTCTGCATAGTCAAAAACGGGTAAAATAAAGGACTTATATATTGTCTCAAGTGCTTTCCTCCCTAAGTGGTACTAATACTGTTATAAGCATCCGATAAGCGTGCTAACCTTTCTTGCGATGTAGCTACCATGTTGTTCCCATTTGCAGTCGTTTTGGATCCATATACCTAGATGTTTGTGACTATTTGACTCTATGATAACTGTGTTTCCAAAATAAAGGTAGTGGATTATTTCAGAACCTCGTTTAAAATTTACTAGATCCGTTTTATCTTCATTAAATTTTACTTTCCATAACTTGGCCCACCATGTTATTTTCCGTAGGTCTGATTCCAAAGTTTCTTTCCTATCATCAGGATTGTTGAGTCTTAAATATATGCTGTTATCGTCGGCGAAGAGTTTAACTGTTGACTCAATTTCTGTAATATCATGAATATATATCGAAAATAGGAGGGGACCCAAGACCGACCCTGGGGGGGGGGGGGGACTCCTGCCGGTACATTTAGATAACTACACGGTTAGTGTACATTATTCAACAAAGTGTTCGTTAAGAGCTGTGGCTTTTTCTACATTAGTGGAGCATGTAGCACCGTTATAGACTCGGGGGGGGGGGGATATCTCATCTTGGGACAGGCCTTGTTTACTTAAGAACGTCTTGACCATTTTCCACCACTCCTTAGTGCCCAATGTTTGCGGATCAGAGACTCTGTTGTTAATTTCCATTAGGTAGTCGTGTTTTCTGGTTCTAATTTTCCCAATAAGGTTGTTTCTAAAGAGCCGGAAAACTTCACAGTCATGGGGGTTTTGGCTTATCTTTGCTTTTTCGTACAGTCTGTTCCTTTTCTTGATGCAGCATTTAATTTCCCGTGTCATCCACGGAGTATCGTTACTGCTGACGCTCACTGTTTTTACGGGGAGGCACTGTTTGGCTACATCCATAAGTGTATCAGCGGATTTATTTGCAGTTTTGTTAATGTCTCCAGTCATTAAAAAGATTTTCCCAGTTGATCGCCTGTAACAGTGACCTAAATTTATGGGAGTCGAGTTTGCTGTAGATTAGTATCTTTTGAAATGAGTGTTTTACCTTGGCGTGTGTTTTCAAGACGGCGCATGGTATGTGGTGGTCGCTACAGAATGGTGGAAATACGTCTACGGATGTGATAAGTTCTCGACATTGCGTGATAATATGGTCTAAGCAGGTACTTGATGTAGGTGTGATTCGGGATGGTGCGTCAACGAGTTGTTGTAGCTGGCATAGGTTAAGAATAGTTAGATAATGCTTAGACGGTGCGGTGAGCCAGTCGTTGTTTAAGTCGCCTAAAATGATAAATTTCATGGATGTTCTATTAGCCTTGTCTATGCTTTCTCTTATTAAATTCCATTAGGACACGGGTTGGTGTGGTGAGCGGTAAAAGCAACCAATGAGAAAACTTTCCCTGCTGACCTTAATCTCGACCCATACGGCTTCTAAGTTACGCACGTGGAGATCGGGGCGTGGCTAGCAGGGTACGTTACGAGCTTGAAAAAGAGCAGAAAAACTGGAGCCAATCAAACCCTAACCCAGTCTTACGTAAAATGTGCTAATCTCTTAGGGTCACCACTGAAAACGTTGCAGTTTCCTGGAAGATCTTTACTGCCTATACACCACCCCACCTCCACCCTAACCCCTAACCCTAGCCCCCACACTAACTCCACCCCTGACCCTTCCCCTAAACCCCCTCTCCTCCCGAAACATCCCCCTCTCCATCCCTCCCCCCGCTCCCGGAAAGAACTGCGAAATATAGCTCGCCATTTGATTGGCTCCGCTTTTTACACATCCGAAATAGAGCTCGTCATATGATTTGCTCCAGTGAATTAGGGCTTGTACATGCTGTTACTCCTGACGCAGATGGCCACGCCTTCGTGCGCATCAGGGCAGTCAAGATGAATGAGGTCGTGGAAACCCGGGATCTGAATTGAGTCTCATTTTGAAGGCTGGGATTTAGCCACGTCTCGGAAATAGTTATAACATCGTACTGATGTGATTCCGCGGTCAACAGGTCAATGTGTTTGATTAAAACTTCTGATGTTGACATGGATTACGCGGAAGGCGCCCGCTCCGTTCGGGCCAGGGTTGGTTTCCACGTTTCCTGATCTAAGCAGTAGTTGTTTGTAGACAAGCGAGAACACGGCATTCGAGGACAGACTTGTGGAGGTATCTGCCGACCGATTAGTGCTCTTGTCTGAGGGAACACACCGTCAACCCGGTCTGGAGTCGGTGTAAGGAGTGTGTACACAAGAAGTGCTAGTGCTAGTTTGCGTTGTGATGGGGCCATGACAAAGTACAATAAACAAAACGGCAAGAAAGTCCTTTGGGAAAGAAAAGACAGTTTTCTGCATCTTAGCACGGCTATAAAGTGAAAATCGCCAATCCTGGCTCTGTACCATGGAGTGTCGATACCCATTATGTAATAAATCCAATTAGCATGATAAACAAGAGAGCCAGGATACTTGTTCCATTACAACCGTTCCCGCATAGAGCCTTCTTTGTGTAGCCGGGTGTTAGGCACCCACAGAGGACAGGTTGACAATACATGTAAGAGATAGGTGGGATAGAAAAGGTATGAATGGTGCAAATTATGAAACGCAGGTAAATTTTGAGGAGCATTGTATAATCAAAGCTAAACAGCAAAACAAAAGGGAAATATGCAAATGAAAAGGAGATAAGAAATAAAAATGAGAAGTGAGAATGCGCAGTAGCTGTGTCAGCGCATAAGGTTTTGCTTCGACTTGTTCAGTTTTCTATTGATAGTGTTTGCAGCCGATAACGAATAGTGACCAGGCGATGCGATGCGATGTTTATGTATTCTAGATCCATATGCTGTGGTGTATGCAAAGTCCATGTTCAAAATTCATGAGTACTCAGTGCAGTTCTACATAAATAATAGACATACATAGACAATAGTAGGACCGGAATGATAGCAGTAAAACCAATAGAGATCAGAAGTGTATTCTGGCCCGATTGGGTGTCGATCTATTTGTGCTTGAGGAGATCTGTACTGGGAAAAGAGCCTATTGATACATAGTATCGCATTCTCCCATGCTTAAGCAAGTATTTAAGCAAGTATTTTCTGGCTTCAGCACGAGATGTGCACAGAACGAAGTCTGTTGGTCACGGGACACAGAGCACGGAACACAAAGTACAGGACACAGGTCGCTAAGCATAGGACACAGGTCCCTGGGTGTGGATATAAATGTTATTAAAATATATATCGCCCTAATTTGTTTGTCTGCCTGTATGTGGAAAGGAGTGTTTAAACTGACTTGTTATTAAATTTTCTTTTGCGAATAGCGGTGAGTGTGAAGTTGGTTACATGGAGGAATGAATGTTTAGTAAGAAGGTTGATGGAATTATGTTGAAACTACATGTGATCGTTAAGATGTAATTTTGTTCAACTGTGTGTGGCTTGGTGGAATTGTAATGTCTGTTCGGGATCTTGGAACTCTGTTTTAGTTTGTACCTGCACTGAGTGACGCGAGTGAGAATTATAATAATGTAGCATGTTTTCCAGTAAACCAGGGCAGCTGTCTTAAATTCATCTACCGCGTGGTGTTGTGTATTCTGGCGTTGACGAGTGAGCGTGACAGGGAGAGAAAGATTTAGCGCAGTGCGTGCATGCGTGTGTGTGGCATTGAGAGCGCATGCGCACGCGTCCATGACACTGCAGGTTGGGTTTCCGTGAGCAGAATTTAGGTCTGACACAGAAGACAGACTGCCTTGTCCTGAAGAAAGGAAGACAAATACTGGTAAGACATTTCTTTGACCAAATATTTTAACTCTTTTTCTTGCAAGCTCGAACTGGGATGGTTGGTCCGCTATCAGTTTTAAAAATCGTTTTCAAAACTTCGAACGAGGAACAAAACGTAATTACCAATGTAGAACCTAATCATACTGGCGTTTATGCAACAGACAGAATGAGTCCCTGTTGTCTGTTTTGACGTTGGCGACGGGGGGCGTCAGGTCTACATGCTGTCTAATTGAAAAGGTTTATTATTTTTAGCAGTTTATTACAAGGTTGCTAGGCTACCATTTCGACATGGGTTTTCATCGTCATATTAAGGATTATGCAAAGCATAAAGTTTTCCGGAAAACTGACACTGAATTTTTTTTAAAAAAGTCAATCTTGTTTAATAGAGTCAAACGCAATTTCAGTTTTCGAGAAACGACCTCAGTGCATTCAGCTAAAAGTATGACGTCGCAGGTGCTTGTTGTTGTGCGTGAGAGCTTACCTGTAAGGAATGAGAGATCAGTAGATAATGGCAGCGTCAGTTGAATCTAAATATATCCCAGTTTCCCGTAAACTGGATATCACTGCGCCGTTTCTGGGAAAACAAGAAGCTAACGTTTCTGTCCATCAGTGTGAACAGCATTGTGGGAAGACCCGAGAGGCTTTGTGCCCGTAAAGTTGGGGATAGTAGATTTTTATGGGTGTGGGTCGATGCAGACGACCTGCTGTAATAGTGTGTAAATATTGCACCGGAAAACCTTTGTAAGGTCAGTATGACTTAGGGAAATACTGAGAGTTAGCAAAAGAAATGTTCCGTTTTGCTCTGAATGTTGAAATCCTGTGTGGATATTTGACTTTTACTTGTCTGTTTGAAAACATGTAAAGGGACAGAGAACCCGATGTTCAAAAATAGCTAGTGAAGAGAAATGTTCCGTTTTGCTCTGAATGTCGGAATCTGTGTGGATAATTGAATGTTTACTTATCCATGTGACAGGAAAGGAGAGCCAGAGACTGGATAAAGTAGTGATATTCGTTGACAGACGAAGGTTAGAGGATTACCGCACTTTGTAGTACTTTGCTTCTTGTATTAGTCTGTGTGAAATCACGTATGGAAACAGAGAATCAAAGATCCAAGCGACTAGAGAAGTTTGATTAGCTTTGAACGTTAATAATCTGTGTGAATAATTGGCTTTTACTTGTCGGTGTGAGAACCACCGTAGGATAAACGAGGCTGGATAACGTAGTGATGTTCTTTAATACATGAAGGCAACAAGAACATAGTGACTCTAGTAATTTATAAGGAACAAATGAGGACCGAGCGCTATAAATCGTCAAATGATAACCCCCAACAAAGTACTGGCAGCGCTCAACACAACCGTATGCTGACGTATGCAATCAAGGAAGCCTACCGTACCCAAACACGTAGCAAAGAGAGAGTCGAAAGTAAGGAACGTGGCAGATCTTCAAAAAAGATCTGCCATCCCTTTCTTTTCAACGACCCTAGTCTTCACACGCCTAGCCCCTGGTGTACCACGTGTGCATACAGCGAATCCCTAATTTATATCGTCAGCTCGCTCACTAAGCTCACTGAAGATTTGCCACGTTCCTTACTTTCGACTCTCTCTTTGCTACGTGTTTGGGTACGGTAGGCTCCCTTGATTGCATACGTCAGCATACGGTTGTGTCTAGCGCTGCCAGTACTTTGTTGGGGTTGTCTAGTAATTTAGTTCTGTCTCGTGTCCGACTCCTCACAAACACTAACACAAGACAACGAGAAGATACAGTTTTCCTGAAAAGCACCCGGCCTTATTTATTGAACTACACGCTCGCACTCGCTCACTGATCCACATGCACGTATCAATTCTTTCGTGCACAGCGGCTTACACCGACACCTCCACAAATCGTACCGCGTGTATGCAATCCACAAAGTAAATTACTACAAAAAGAAATATCTATTATCTTCAACTTTACGGGCACAAAGCCTCTCGGGTCTTCCCACAGTGCTATTTACTCTAACACACATAAAGGCTCCTTTTTCGTCAAGCAACTTAAAATCAGTCTCCACAGTTTTTTCAACTACCTACATTGTCCATATCTTTACTCAATGCGGCTAGGGCGAGTTAATGTTAATGTTCGTAGAAACACGGAAATCACTGCTTACTCGTCGTCAATCTTCACAGTTCATTTATGGGCGTCACTCAGCCTAGATATTCACAGACAAAAGCAATTTCACTTAAGGGGACCATTTCCCTTCACCCTCTAGCAGTGACAGTAGCCAAGACTGCCACTACTCCATCTGACGGCGGGAACACACGGCGCGTCCACTGACGTCACAGCTGCCGCGTCACATTCAGCATCTACCAGAAGGGTGTTTCCGTCACTCAAAGTCTCAGAAGCTTCACTATAGAGCAAAATCAGAGCTGGCACATTTAAAACCAGCATTGTTTGTTTGGTTATTAAAACTATAGGTGACTCATGGACCGTAGGATGGCCTAGTCAGCATAAAAAAATGTATTTCTCACACGGGGACTGGTACGTGTACTGGGGGGGGGGGGACCAACCTTCCCTTCAGACTTGCGGAGCCCAGGTGCAAATGACGACTGCCAATGACGACAGTCCCATTATGTAGACAGCGTGACTGATGTCAGCCAAACACGGCTGCATCAGCAACCAGCGGTCAGCGAAGTGAGGAATTCAGGAAAGCTATACATTAGAACTAGCTCTTGTCAACAAGTCGTAATTTAGATACCCACTTGATGCAGCCTGCAAGGGTGGGGGCACGTAAGGGGGATAGATCACGTGATGTCACACACCCACTCGGCCATAGGTATTTTACTCTCACCAAGCCACCAAGGGATGTGAGGGCGTGTTCTTTTGTGCACATCTCCGCACAACACAAGACAACGAAACGTTGTAGTTTTTCGAAAAAGGACCCGGCCTTATTTTTGAACTACACTCTTGCACTCGCTCTGCGATACTCACGCACTTATCACTCTGATACACACGGCGGCTTCCAACTAACTTCCACTATCACCGCACGTATACACCAACTATTCACTCACTTACTGTTCTCCTTGTTCTCATCCACTCTATCCGAATCACACAACTAACCACGTTTTCTTCCTTCACACAAGTTCGCGTCTTTCAGCTTACAATCTCATCTCACACACCCAGTCCTAACAACGTTGTCGCGGTTTTTCTCTGTCGTGTCTAGGGGTATGGCGCTTTATGTGTTTTACTACTCTGCTCGTTCGACTCGAGTTATCACAACATAAAAATGTGTCAAGAAGGGGGAAACTAACTCTGCAATCACTACCTAATTTCCTCAATTTCTAACCGGCTCGAGCCCCCACCCCCTTGC
>SMGT01001284.1:0-15150 GCA_004794575.1 Lanistes nyassanus | reverse complement strand
GGGGGGGGGGGGAGGGGTTGTTTGGGCGGAAAGAGTGTGTGCGTGTGTGGATGTAGTCGTCTTTGCCTTTGAGTAAATTAAAAAAAAACGACACGTTAAGAGAAAAAGCAAGCTCCCATTTGATGACACTGTCAATGGGTCAGCAGGGCCGTGTGTTTCGTGTTTCCGTGTGTACCCCCTACTCGGATGGATTGCCAAAGTCGATAGAACAATGCGATAAAAGCCTTTGAAATATCTGACACACTCGCTCCAACGTCTATAGACAGGAACTCGTTTCTATTACTGAACGGGCCTTTTTTTCTAAATATAATTTTAAGAGACTATAACCCAATTGAAACAAATTTCGACCTCTTTTTTTCTATAGATTCAGGAAGTAGGCGCAGTGAAGGAGTAAACATTACAGTGGATGGACAGCTTTGTCACACCATCCGACCGCCAGGTTCCAACCCGTCAAATATTATCTGTTCCGAACAGCTCTCTGGGCAAAGCGTCAGGCTGTCTAAAAATGACAACGAGACAGTTGGAGCCTACTATATCAATGTGTGCGAGGTTCAAGTGTGGGGTAAGGGACGGAATGTATCAGAAAAAATTTGATAAACGAGAACCGCATGACGAGAAGCAGATACACGAACAGACTGACTTACTGACTCACGCAGTCGTCGACTGATTATAATTATCAACTTTTGCTCACTGGGAACTCTTTGAACTGTTTTCACTACTGGTGACATTACCGAACCAGAAGTGTTACACACATCATCAGATATGATTGAGACAACTGATAGTGGTACTATGACTAACATCTATGTGTTACTACAAGTCTGAGCAAAAGTAGTTAATTAAAATCAGTTGATCTTTCTGCGTGGCATTAGTCTGAGACCCGAGAAGTGAAACCTATTCTGCAAGTACCATTCTGTCAGGATAATATCTTGTCTCTATCGTGTTCCCCTGCAGTCTGCCGGCCGGGATTCTTTGGAAGCCAGTGTCATCATGTCTGCCCCAAACCTGTCTGTGAGGACAACAATTTCTGTAGCCCTATCGACGGGACATGCCCCAACGGTCAGTGATACATTTTATCGTTAAGACTGCTTTATTAATGCAGAGTGGCATTTCATAAAGCAATGATGAACTAGTATTATAAAAACCCGTTTTGGTGTGCTTGTTTACTGTGAATAATCAGCTTGTAACCAGCGAGAGAATTCAGAATATCTTCCTAAAATGTATTTCACTGTTCTCTGACATTAATGTGTCACGCAGACTCAACAGAACATTTATTGCGGGGCTTCTACCAAATCAAAATTAATATAGTATAAAGTCTCCCCACAAAAAAGTAAGTGTGTACTTCAAGTAAATAGCCATACTTTGGAAGCTACATTCCCTTGTTTCCTCGATCACACCAGTTGAAGGATGGCAAAGGTTTATCACGATAGCGCTAAAACCAATAGCCACTAGCAATATTTGACGCTGATGCCTGAAAAGAGGCTGTTTTTTTCTGTAGCACCTCCATCCACTTCTGTCACGTGGGTACACGCACGTGTAAGCATGCATACTCAACCACACATGAGGGAACAATCACACAGACAATCATACTCAGAGCATGCTCAACCATACGCGAGGGAACAATCACAAAGACGACCATACTCAGTAAGATTATGACGTCTCGAAGTGGATTGTCTAAACAGAATTTCGACGTTTTCATGCTCTTCGTTGAAAGAAGAAAGAGAAACGGGGGCGCCGGGTCCCCAGGAAATAAAGCATTCCCAGTATTTATATTTCTACCCAGCGCAGAGGTCTGAGAGGGCTGTGCCCATAGCAGAATTGTCAGTCGCGGTATATACATTTATGGATGTGACAGAACTCACACACCCTTTCAAAGTACCTGAACCTAAACTCACCGTAATGCATGTTCCTTGCAGCTGTAGCAACTACTTCACCTGCGTCCTGGGACATCACAAAGCTGGTCTTTCCACTCACAGGATCTGTTCTGGCCGGCTTTGTTGTGATCGGAATCATTATTGCGGCAGTTTGGTAAGTGGTGCTGCATATGAAAATGCATTGTAAAAATGAATGAATGAATGAATGAATGAATGAATGAATGAATGAATGAATGAATGAATGAATGAATGAATGAATGAATGAATGAATGAAGTTCTAATCTATAGTCGCATAGATCCCTTTTATTTCAATTCCCTTTTGTTCAGTCCTTTTGAGACTGAAGGGCATGTGAGGTAAAACTTTGTCCAGCACACTGGCCTTCCTGGCGCGTAAGTTGACTTTACAGGTGGGTGAGGCGTTCTAGAGACCGCCGGGTGGAACTCACGACAGGGACACAAAGTGCTGACAGTGTGGCGGTAAGGGTGGGTGACAACCCTACAATGGCACAGGTCAGTGACGTCGGGAAGTCAGAAGTCAGAGATGATGACATACGGTGTGGGCCAGCTCAAGCAGCACCTCGTTCAGGTACGTGCACACGGTATGACAGTCCTGCGGCTGCTTCCTGTTTCTCTTTGGCAACTTGAAAGTAATGCTCAGATGTTCAGACTCCGGCCCGCTGTTGGACCATGTCCAAAATGTTATCGGAGCTGTCACGTCCACCTCTATCAGCCAGAAAATGAAGCTCAATTAATTTGGTGAAACTGAATCAGAATTTTGTGGCGGAATCCCAGGCGCTGGTTGTTCATGATGTACATGCTATTTACTGCTATTTATCAATGTCGAGTATACTGTTTGTGTTTCTTTACGCGCGCGCGCATGTGTAGATCAGCACAGGGATCTGTGTTATAAATTCACCAGTTCTGTTTTGCTGCATTGTCTCTAGGAGAATAGACCTGTTCCAAATGTTTACAGTTACCGATGTTACACGCATTCTTTTCGTCTTTATTGCTAACCCTGATTTACAGGTGACGCGTATCGTCTGCGTTACACAGGTCTACGTCACACAGGTCTACGTCACACAGGTCTACGTCACACAGGTCTACGTTACACAGGTCTACGTCACACAGGTCTACGTTACACAGGTCTACGTCACACAGGTCTACGTTACACAGGTCTACGTCACACAGGTCTACGTGAGAATCAGACAGAAGATTACGTCAACCTGAGTGACATCAGTGGTGTCCCAGTCCAAGGGCGCAAGAGAAATAAAAACAATCCCTTCCCCACGCGCATGTCTGACAAGTGTGCCATGAACTCGGAGTTGTCTGATGATGAAGAGTACCAAGAAATAGAGTAATTACCAATGAATATGTTTGTCAAGTTCAGTCTCACAGGAAACAAGAACCCGTTGATTCTGATGTTTTACCAGAGGCAACCAAGATTTCTTGTGTGACCCATTTAATTGACAGATGACTCTGATGATCCGTATTAATGTACAAAGGATTGATGACGCGTGTTGATGTACAAAGGACCGCGATGACGCGTGTAAAGCTTAAAGCTATCTTTAGCGTTAGCGTAACGACACAGTAACGATCATATGTAACTTTTGCAACACAATGCACAGAAACATAAACTGTTCTAGATATAGATTGTGCTGTGTTGCCTTTACACACATTGGGGACTGATAACGTCACACACAATTTTGTTTTCCTAAAGTCTTTTCCATGTTTTGAAATGTTTGCTGAAGGGGTGGAGAGGAACTATGTCGTCTTTTATGTTTGTATTGAAGAGATTAGAGTAATGTTTCCAGTTGTTTCCTTTTATTGGATAGGAACAAATGGTACGTCTACTGCAGTACCTAGTCTCAAACACCCCTCCCGAATTTCTCTGTTGGACTTTGAGCAGAAAATGGCTGTGTGTGCATAGTACGTTTGAGTGAGTGAAAGAGGGAACGAGTGAGGGAAGGAGGGAGGGAGCGAGCAATGGAAGCGAGCGCTGCACCAGTTTGTTAGGGAGTTCCCTATAGAGGGGTTTCACTGTTTAGGTTCTGCTTACCGCGACCACGATATGTGTACTAGCCGAGACTGCACCAGTTTGTTAGGGAGTTCACTATAGAGGGGTTTCACTGTTTAGGTTCTGCTTACCGCGACCATGATATGTGCACTAGCCGAGACTGCACCAGTTTGTTAGGGAGTTCCCTATAGAGGGGTTTCACTGTTTAGGTTCTGCTTACCGCGACCATGATATGTGCACTAGCCGAGACTGCACCAGTTTGTTAGGGAGTTCCATATAGAGGGGCTTCACTGTTTAGGTTCTGCTTACCGCGACCATGATATGTGCACTAGCCGAGACTGCACCAGTTTGTTAGGGAGTTCCCTATAGAGGGGCTTCACTGTTTAGGTTCTGCTTACCGCGACCACGATATGTGCACTAGCCAGGACTGCACCAGTTTGTTAGGGAGTTCCATATAGAGGGGCTTCACTGTTTAGGTTCTGCTTACCGCGACCATGATATGTGCACTAGCCCGGACTGCACCAGTTTGTTAGGGAGTTCCATATAGAGGGGCTTCACTGTTTAGGTTCTGCTTACCGCGACCACGATATGTGCACTAGCCAGGACTGCACCAGTTTGTTAGGGAGTTCCATATAGAGGGGCTTCACTGTTTAGGTTCTGCTTACCGCGACCATGATATGTGCACTAGCCAAGACTGCACCAGACGCCATGCTGGCTGTGCAGTACATGGTTGTTGTCAAAGAAATCACCGCACCTGCCTTTTTTACCTTCATTTCTAATGACCTTAAAAAGACGTGAACTGACGTCCTTTGCAGAACAGTATAAACAGATTTAACTGGTGCGTTATATCGCATTAATTGGTCATCGAAATATCCTCTCTATTTCTCCATCACGCGGGCTGCCTACAATTTTTTTGGCATCGATATCATAAAATAAAACACTCTGCTGCAAATTCCAGAACATCTCTGTCCAAGTACACAGTACAATCAGTGCAGAAAAGTTTTTTTTAAAGTTTGTTTGGTCAATGTTTGCCTTCCACGAAGGTTCTTTCATTCCTTCTTTCTTACTTTCTCACTTTCTCTCTCTCTATATATATATATTTTACATTTCCTTTTTGTCTTTCATTTTCATTTTTTTTATTTCTCCTGGATTGTCTCCTTTTCTGTCCTTTCTGTTCTTGATGAGACTGATGACAGTTGGCATGAACCTCTTCCAATAATAGAGTCCATTTATAATGTTGATAAAGTCACGTTTCATCAAATTTTTGTGGTGTGTGTGTTAAAAATAATGTAGATATGAACAAAAGTGTTTACGTCTGTTCCTATCCGTCTGTCTGCACCCCGTTCGCATCTACTAAATAAAATATATTGCGGTCATTTCTCCTTTCTCAAAAAAGTTGTAGCATGCAAGCAACAGCCTACAACTAACACCCCCCCCCACATCCACACACCCCAGACCCCCACACAGCCCCACAAACACATTCTCTTCCACCCCCACATCCCCACACACTCCACACACCCCCACCCACACACCCACATCCCCACCCCACCCCACCCCAACCCCCACACTTCAAACCCCCAACACTACCACCCACCAAACCCCCAAACACCCCGTCACACCCCACACAACACACACACACCGCACATTCCACACACCCCCCAAACACACACCACACCCCATCCACACACTTCCACACACACACACACACTACTCCATCCCCCCCCCACACACACACAACCCCATCCACCCACACACACCCACACAAACCCGACAAAAATGGAAAGTCGAAAGAAAGCCAACGAACACCGTATTCAGTCGCTGACTCAACGCTTTAACCATTCGGCTACGGACCACATCGGCAGGTTGTGTTCATTTGAGCGGTAAGAGGCGGAACAGTTTGTGAGGAACTAGAACACAGCCAGTTGCCTGACCGCCCTGGGAACACAAACACTTGGTCAGGCAAGTAAAAATTCGCCTAGTTGCCCGACCGGGCAGGAAAGATTTAGCGAATGTGTCTATGACTCGCAGCTTGCGCCTGTTGGCGGAACAGCTCGCAGTATCTCTAGTTGCTAAACTGATGTATCAGATAACGTCCTCAACGCTAACAGCCTAAGAATTAAGACTGAGAGAAGAGAACCTACATTTGTTTCTTCTGATAGAACAGTCATCAGTCAAATGAACAAGCATGCAGTAAAACATGGTTTCTGCTTTCTTTTGATACTAAGTGTGACAAATTTCTATACAGATTGTTTGTTGTAAATCCAGTTCCACTTTCGATCACATACTGGTCATTTCAGCCCTTAGCAATGTACTCGAGCCTAAACACATTTTCCTCTACATTCTACTGACTGTCATTTATCTACAGAAAGAGCAGAACTTATTTTCGTTCGTTAATAGGTACATTTTTATGTAATTTTCTTTTGTTCTTGGACAAACCCAGATTTGTTACATTCTTATGATTTTGAATATACTTTCTGCTGCAGCCTAGTGTTCTGACAGAAGCCCGCTCTCACCTTATATAACTCTGTAAGAGAGCGCGGTGGCGCGGGTTTGTGAGGGGGAGGGGTGGAATGAGGCGCCTGGACAGCTCTGCTGGTAGAAATGCGGGCTAGCGGGGAGGGGGAGGTTGCTGGTTCAAATCCAGCGTTGGCCAAGAAATATTTCCTGGCGTTATAAACATTGTGCAGACTCCATGTGGCCTATTCTCCAAATATTAGACTGCCTCTTCGCACTGGCCATCTTAAAGCAGCTCCCAGTCTGGTGGTTCTTTCAGTCCGTATCTTAGTAACAAGACCCCATATCCCCCCAGCCCCATAGTGCGAAATCATCGCGAGGTGGAAGCACTGTCCATCTAAAGTAACCTACTTACCTACCTGAAGGCGACGAAAGATTGCCAGAGACACTGCTCCATCACATTAGTTTGGAATTTCATTCATCTCGGAGGATTCTGACTAATGCCGTTCCGTGATAACCAAGCAACAATCGACATTGAGTTTCATCGTCTTCCAGCCCCAACAGGGCTAGTTAAAATTGAGACCGTATGTGTCAGGAACGCATAGTACCGCTATTGTCTTAAGGGGGGAGGGGGGGATGTCGGTAACGCACAATGCAGCTATTGTTAAAAGAAGAGAGTCCTGAGCGAGAAAGGATCGAGTTCGACCCGCAGGTCAGCGACCAATCAAACTGTCAAGAGTGACGAGATCTCGATCGCGCCTTTGTTTCACTTCAGCTCTAAGGACAATAGGTGCACACACACATCGCTGAATCAGTAGAAACGGTTACCTTCTAGAAGGTTTTCGAAAAGACAAATATTATGGGATGTAGTCATCACGTGATCGAATAGTATAATAGGGTCGGCGGCACCCCAAGCGTTGCTTCTCCATTCTTACACCAGGGAGTGATAACAAGAACCATTGACATAGTAAGCCCGTGGTCGGTGACTGAGCCTTATAGTAAAAAAACTCGAGATTTAGTGATAGGTTTCTAGCCCGAGAACTAGAACCCAGTGTAACAGAATTGGAGTTCTGTCGATTAATGTACTTCCCCGAGAGGATATACATTCTGAGTAACTATTGCAGAGTCGAGCTCTGGTAGTTACGAGTTGAAGATTTGAGTTTGCGTCCGCTAGAGCGTCTAGGGCTTACGGACAGTAGTGCTAGGGAAAGCACATATATAGACCACGTAGGAATCCGCGGATTTGCCGAGTTTGTCCCTGATTCCGAAAGCCAAACGACAAGAAACACAAGTTGTGAAGAAGTTGATACACTTGTCTGAATGTATATGAAACGTCAACGTACGACTGCAAGAAAGAGAGACTGAACTCAACGTGGAAACATCGGCTGTGAAAAGAACTGTAATTAACTTCGTCAACCACTACTGGGCCGGAGGGTCGCATCATCGCCCGTCTACATATCATCGCCAGTTTCAACAACATGTATGTTAAGCCTTGTTGGGTATTACAGGCGCAGCTAAAGTCGACAAACAGCTAGCGTAAATGCGTGCGTTTTCAAGATTACGCAGAATTAAAATAAAGGCCCGTGGCCACTGCGTCATCAACAGATTTGTTGCTTGATATGTTTAACTCCTTGCTCTTCAAATCCGCTTTTACTTCTTTATCTTCCAAAGAGTCAGATGGAGAAGCCATTGAAATGTAGGTATCAGGTGAAAATTCGTTTCAGTATTATTTGGGAATTGCATGTTCCACGCAGTTGCAACCAGATGCACAATCTATTGAAATGTTAGTGGCTAGCTGAAGAAAGTGTACACAATTGAGTAAACATTCAATTTCCTTTCTTTCTGCCATTCTTTTCTTCCTTCTTTTGTCTTTCAGTGAGCTCATATTCATGCATGCGGACGTGTGTGTGTGTCTGCAAGTCAGTGAGTTAACTCATCGGTTGCCAGCCACATTTTTAAGGAGAAACTAAAAAAATGAAAATTTATCTCTCACCCATCCCCTCCTTCTCTCACTCGATCCCCCTTCCCTACCCCGTACACACACGCGTCACACACATAACACAGGAATCGGTACTCAGACTACACTGTGTCTAGTCGTTCGTATGCTGTTTTGTAAGTGGTTCGGAAACTCTTCAGGAAATCCTAAATGTTGGCTGTATCAGACTCGTGGCAACAGCGCCACACTTCCTGTAGCTTAAAATCCCCTTGCTCATCTCTAAATCTTTCTTCTCGTTACGTGCTGATATCTAATACAACGCTTTCCACATCTCAGCGGACGCTGTTTTTGTACACAGTGACATCGAAGAGACCTACTCCTCTTCAAGAAACAGGTTTTTATCTTTTTTTTAAAAAAACATTGTGTGTTAATGATCCACAAAAGCCCTAGACAATGTTCAGATGTACATCTTATAGGAAGCTTTATGTGGAAAATATTCACATTATAAAAAACTGGTAAAAAAATCTGTGATCTGTTCGAAATAATTAGCTGTTGTAAGTATTACGCAAAATTCTCTCTTTTTTCTCTCTCTCTCTCTCACAGACACACAACAGTTCTTTTTCTCGTGCACCATGTTCTTAACGGCAGCTTGTCGTAGCAAAATACTGCATTGTATATAACATGGGTATAAGTAAACGTTTTCAGGGACTAAAAAAGTACATGTATACAGGTACAGTGCCCCATGACCACAAGAAATATCGCTTGACCAATGAACAAAAGATCAAATACAGTCGATAGTGATGATTGGTTAGATGTACGGGGGGTGGGGGAATGAGAGGGGGGAGGGTTTCAGGCAAAGAATAGTGCAATGAAGCAGGCTGAACGAAAGATGAGGAAACAGAAACATTTTGCTTCTGGTTTGACTCGAGATTCGATTCAAAGGAGGAAAGTCGCTTATTTACAGGGCACGTATACTGAACATATATATATATATACTAAATTTTCTATACAGTCGTCAAATGTGTTACCGAGACAGACCGTTTTACGGAGCAAGCGAGCAGGACAACGAGATCGAGAGAGCAACTTGAACAAGTGGCTCGTGAATTCCAAGAGTTTCTACCCCGTCGGACTAGTAAAAATTATGGAACTTCCCCATCCCCGATAAATACAACAACTAGCACAAACGGTTATATGTACGTCTCGGTTTCCCAACTGATTTCCCTCTCAGTCACCTTCCTGGCCCCTTCCCACGTGACCATTGGCCAGCACTTCACTGATAAGCTTCTTACAAAAGACCAAAACCCTTGCCCCCACCCCCACCCCCACTCTAATTGCTGTACCTGTCTTTGTTTTTACGATCTGTGTCTGCTGCTGTAACAGGTTACCCGTTTTGTATATATAATATAATGCTATGTTTGGAGATTGATGTAACCCTAAGCTACTAGTGATTGTGTCTTACAGTGCCCCGACTGTCTGTTTGTTTTCGTGCTGTATCTGTCCTCATGACTGTGTCCTCCGACATAAATACGTCTCACATGTGTGGTGTTTGAAGGTGAAAGCAGCCTCATGTACTGCAGTAACTCAATCCCCCCGTACGTTTTCAGACTGTTACTAAGCCTGTAGTCACAGAGGGACAGATTTCGGCAAAATCCGTTGCCACAATTATGCAGTTCCCTTCACGTGTCAACCCTTGTAATGCCTCAACTTCCGGTATGCTTCTGTCAGCAGCTTAGTACAAAGTACGTGCTACAGTATATAGGTGACGCCAATGGACAAATATGATAAGAACCCACGTATGCGTGATGTTTGATTCCGAAGTAAAAAAAAAATATGTACTTCTCAAGAAATTACACTTTTTTGAGAACCTTAGAGTAACAAAATTCTACTCTTACACTGCAGTTTCTATTAAAAAGCAACAACTAGCATTAAAAAACACCGCTAGACTTGAGGCTGTTCGGTGTTTTATAAACATGATGTGCGTTTTTAGATATAACTGATGGTACCAGTATGGAATAGAATCTCTTTTATTGGTCCGGTTTCTAGGTTACGTTTTGTTTATGCGCGCGCATTCAGATCTGAAACAAGTGGCTGCGTGTGTTACGTCAGGCCACTGCTAAAGACCTCAAACAAAAAATGGTTTAGATAAGCACAGCCACCATATTGCATTCATAAACATCACGATATATCTCTATCAGTGAGTGACATTTCTAAAATTAACCTGCTTTGATTTTTCATATCCCGAATGAGCATGCCGTGATTATGGTTCCTGTTACACATGTTTACACATGTTTACACTTCGCGGCAATATACTCAACGATTCCGACAAAAACATTCCTAGTACACACATTTAACTAATAAAAAATTAATAATAAATGTAGATTTTTTTAAACGCGCTAAAACACATTTCATGGACACTTCGCGCGGAAGAGGCACACTAATGAAAAACAACAAAACGCACACACATACGCAGGGAGAGATGAACGCAACGCTGACCAACAGGTTAGGATACAGATCGTCCGTCATTCACAGGTGGATAGAAAAGTATGATAAGAGAGGATGAACAGAGAAAGTTGTAAGTTAATGCAGACAGGCAGTCGCGACGTCAGTCAAGGTACTTGCGGAAAAGATAAGTTTTTAAGTTTCGTTTGAAAGTCTGTAGTGATGGGGAGTGGCGACACAGACACTTTAAGCTGTACCCAGACTCACAAGTGTTCCTCTTTATGTATTCCAGACTAAGAGTTGTGTCAGGATAACTTGTAAAGACAATTGAATATTCAACAATAACCTGAGACAGAATTAGTTCGCGGTAAGTGAGGCAACTAGACACAGAAGCTTCCCTTGACTTACATAAAGTAAAGCTTATAAATTACCTCCCCTGATTTTTTTTAAAGAAACCAGAATCATGCAAGTTTTGGGCCTTGACAGAATAATTATCTTTTTGGTTAGATTGAACAGGTAGCCTTGAATAGTCCAGAAAGTTGACAGTTGACTTCTTCTACTAACTTTGAATATTAACGTTGTGTTGTTTACTTTTATTTTTGATAATAAATATCCGTTATCAACTGATCAAGAAACCTGTTTGAGACCAAATATATTCTGTACAAGATGGTTACCTCGCCTGTTATATTTTCTTCACTTGTATTACTCTGCCGACCTTTTTCTTTGTGTTACATAACCGAGAAAAACTTGCAACTTAAAATTGAAAACGCGATCTTAAACCATAGAAATGTCATGAAAGATATGAAAAATGTATGCCAGAAATTTGTTTGCATATGCAACCAAGTACATATGTGGTTAAGTTCTCGTGATATGTCAATCGTCTTCAATATAAACAAATTGTAATTAAGAATTGACCTTCCCAGGAAGCCATCACTTCCAGCTATGTACATCTGATACGCTTGTTACAAATCACGAGTTCATCACACCGTATTTTAAACGCACTATTCTGTCTGCGATGTGGGTGCAGCATGCAGGTGAAAAATCGCAGACTTTACTGCCCACTCAGCTGGCTGTACCTGTCTTTGTTCTTGAGATCTGTGTCTGCTGCTGCAACAGGTAAGGTATTTTTAAAATGTAGTGTACATATGGGGATCAATGGATCCGTAGGTTCATAGGGATGGTGTCTCAGAATAGCATTTTCTGTCCGCGTCCTCACAACTTTGTCCTCTGACATAAACAAATTCCTACACATGTTAAGTTTGAAGATAAAGGCAGCCCCATGTACGGCAGCACCGCTTAACCTCAGCACTTACAGGAAGCTGAGGCGCTATCAGGGATTTCATTTAGCACCAAACATCCGTAACCACAGCTATGCATTTAAATTCGTTGTGTCAACCCTTGTAGCGCCTCAGCTTCCGGTAAGCTGCTGCCAGCGGCCCAGCACGCAGCACTAGCTATAGTGTGCATGGGACCATAGTGGTAAACAAATGATAGGAGGCCACGTCACACTTCGGGAAACAGAATTGTCTGGATGAGCAAAAGACGTTAAAATGATGAGGAGAATGGCCCCCAGATTCACTCCGTTTTGCTTTCTCCTTAATGCTCTTTTTCCTAAGTAAAACTTAGATTATGTTATAGGTATATCCACAATGAACATATGATTAAAACTTTTAAATTGGTCATGTAGACCATTAAATTTGGGCATCCAAAAAATGGGACGGTGGGCAGAAATGGGCAGGGGTATTACCTTTTTTCAAAGTGTGAATAAAGGAACATAGATGTGAAAACTAACGAACTTGGAAATAAAAAATGTGCAATATTTTTGATGAAGGGTTGATAAACTCCACTTTTTGTTCTTAGTGTAGTACAAACAAGTGTTTTAGAAAGAAATGACAGCCTTATCTTTTTGTGCTTGTGGTGATGTTGCTTCTGATATTTGATTTATTTTTACAAAAGACAGCCCCACTCCTACTGTGAAGGGAGTGTACTCAAGATAAAACATTTAAACTTGCTGAGTCACAACAGGGCATGAACTTGGGTTATAGCCCTTGAAATGTACTGCGTCCGAAAAATCGGACAGTAGGAATAAAGGCTAAAGTATGGTTTGATGTTTGCATTGAAAACAGAATTTCTATGCCTCCCCTTCATTTTTGCAAGTATCAGAAAACCCGATTGCGAAGCGGAATTATGAAAGGAATATCAGTTCCTAGAATGACTGTAAAGAAATGTGGCATTTCATTTGGCGATTGTGGTACACTGTCGCTTTGATCTATAGGACGGAGTTTCTACCTTATTCTACCTTTTTGGGTAATCCTGAACACCAGCTCCACGCCCAGACACTAACACCACCCTAAACACTAAATCGTGTAAACCTAAAAAAACCCCCCAAAATTATTGGATTCGAAACGGCAACGTTTCATGTGCCTTAACCATGCGACCACACTGCATTTGTTATTTTGCAACTAGGTATATTGTGCTGTTGTCTCTCAACTAGACCCCCAAACACGGTCGCATGCTGAAGGGGCAATCTACCTCAACCTGTAAGTGATGTTCCTAAAACTAACCTGCTTTTCTCTTTCAGATCCCACTTGCTCATGCCGTGACTACGGTTCTTGCGAGTTCACAAGCTTTTATAACAGCATTCCCAACCAACGTACGTGTAATTACTTTATTTTATAATGTCATACTTTAACAAAAATAAAAAATAGTTTTGAAAACAGTCCTGCTACATTAGTTCTATTCTTATAATGGTCGGAGTGGATTTATACCTCGTGGGGATGCTAGGGGGCGCTGTCTACAATTGTGTCTTTCTTTTCCTATTTTTAGCATACACGTTGACACTTCGCTGGATTGTACTCAACGATTCCGACAAAACATTCCACACGATAAGCATTCATTACTACCAAAATTTCTTTTAGGACTTAAAATTTTCAGTGTTTGTCCTTACTGTCAAATAAAATCCAGTATTTACGGCATCCACCTCACCGGTGTTGTCATTCCATGTTGTTATAGTGATTTCACCAAGCCGAAAACAAACACCCAATAATTATAACCTGAGATTGTGGTTTCCCAACAAATCGATCTTTTACCAGCGACCCTGAACATTTTCTTCTGATACAAAAAAGGAAATTTAAAAGAAAACGATTCTCGAGGACACATTGAAGAAGAAAGTCATCGGTGCGCAACAGGTGTACAAGGGAGGCAACTGTCTTTCAGATCGATTGCTTCACGTAGAAAGTACCAGCTAGGGGTTAACTTTGAACAGTCAGGAAGATTGATAGCTGACCCACTACCAACATGTGAATCTTCACGTTGTACTGTTTAATTCTACACTTATAATAAACATTCCCTATTAGTTGACCATCCAAGACACCTGTGTATATAATAAACATTCCCTATTAGTTGACCATCCAAGACACCTGTGTATATAATAAACATTCCCTATTACCTGACCACCCAAGACACCTGTGTACCCAGTTCCTAGGTAGTAGTTTAGTAATTAGCAGGGACTGATATGGAACAGCGAGACCGGGGGGAGATATAGAGACGTTTTTTGTTAGAGGTTGTGCCTGTTTTAGACAAACTCTGTTCTGTACAGCATGATTTGTTTGTCTGTCATATTTTACTGACTCGTTTCTCTGTCTGCCTCTTTCTTTGTGTTGGTTTCCATAGCCGAGAACAAGCTGGAGCCTAACTTGGAATCGCGATTCTATAAAAGTTAGAAAAAATGTATGGCAGAAATTTGTTTGCTTATCCCCTTCAGCAAATGGCTATTTTCTCGTGTTCCGATGATATGGCAACCGTCTATTATAAAAAGAATTTAACCACAAAATATATCTAACTATCCTTGTGTTACTTTCTTTCCTTTCGAAAATCGCAATTTTTATACTTAAAACTACTGCCGAGGCACTTTCTGCTACTTCGAAACTTGACTATTTTTCAACCAGATTTGCTTTTCAAAAATCACGCTTTCTACCTTTCTGTACTTTTCTCATAGTTTGGATAGTCTTTTTTCATGTCTTTCTGGGAAGCAAAATGTTATCGGAGCTGCCACGTCCTCCTCTAGAAGCCAGAAAATGAAGCTCAATTAATTTGGTGAAGCTGAATGAGAATTTTGGGGCGGAATCCCAGGCGATGGTTGCTTATGATGCAGATGTTATTTACTGTTATTTATCAATCTCGAGTATACTGTTTGTGTTTCTTTACGCGCGCGTGTGTGTGTAGATCAGCACAGGGATCTGTGTTATAAATTCACCAGTTCCGTTTTGCTGCATTGTCTCTAGGGGAATAGACCTGTTCCAAATTGCTACAGTTACCGATGCTACACGCATTCTTTTCGTCTTTATTGCAAACCCTGATTTAAAGGTGACGCTCTTCGTCTATGTTGCGAACTGGGGGTTTTGAAAGAGACAACCGACCTCCGTGTTGCTCTCCCC
>SMGT01001282.1:10693-26725 GCA_004794575.1 Lanistes nyassanus | reverse complement strand
GAGAGCAACACGGAGGTCGGTTGTCTCTTTCAAAACCCCCAGTTCGCAACAATGCTGACCTGACAATGTTCAGTAAAAGATTGTATTTTTTTATGTTGGCCAAGCTGTGCTGATTTCTTTCAGAAGTGCTTGTGAACCATCTGATCATTTGGTCATAATTTACAAGTTTGAGAATGCACTCTCATATACTCTCTTAAGTGTTGTGCAGAAAACCACTGCATGTGTGTGCATGACATTCCCCACCCCTAGCTCCCTGCACAGATGCACTCCACCACCACTACCATGAAAAAGAAAGCCATATCAAAGAATAAGAAAAAGAATTAAATCTTTGCTTTCCTGCTGAAGTTGTACATACTATGGAACCAAAAGGCTGATTAAAATTATGAAAAAGAAACTGATGGGATGGAAAAATCCTCCATACCTTGCACCAGCCACAATTGTACTTGGCAGATGCGCAGATATCAGCAGCCCATTTCACATTTTCGACTAGTCGCAGTATCCGAGAAGCAATTTTGACCGGTCGTGGCTCACCCATCTCTTCTTCTGAGCTAACGGAGCTGTCCGATGGCGATAAACAAACTAGATTCACCACTGCTGGACAATTCTCCAACATAAGAATCACTTGTATCCTCTTCACAAAGGAAAAAAATCAACAACTTCAGTTGTTTTCAAACGTTTAGCAGTTTATGCACATTTCAGTTTTACTCAAATCTGAACATTATTTTCTTGTAATGTACAGTTAATTCTAGCCTTCCATCCTTGTAATCATCAACAAGTCTAGGCACCATCGATGTGAAGTAAAACTGCTTCAGTCGGCGCACAACCTCAGCCATATAGCAGTGATCGTATGTTGCATAAACCAGTAAATGCTTGCTTTCTGTCCACACAAAAATATGTACTTTTCAAGACCTGTGCAGATCATGGTTTATTGTACTTGCATGTAGTACCCTATCTTTCCCTTTGGGTTTAGTTCTGGGTTACCATCATGAAACGCAACATCACAAACAGTTGTTTTTTTCAAAATCGACATCCCCACCAAGGACTGGACATTTCACTTCTACAATAGCACCACAGGAAGTAACACCATCTGGGCTAGCTGCTAGCCATGGCTCTGTCAAAGGAACATAAATGCCCCTGGGAGAGATCTGAAATATCATTTCCTTCAAAGCTGCTAATGCTTTGGGTTCACTTGTTCGGCCATGTTCAGTATAGCGATTGCCCTTGAATGTGGGCTGCAAATGTCCCCGTAAGAAATTTTCACTGCTGGTTGTTGCACGTAATGCCACTTTATGTGCAGTACTAGCTGTGATGCGCAACTTTCTAGCATTGTGTCATGATTTGAAGCACTCTGATTCCTCGTGTGCTCTTCCAGTTTGTTTCGATTTACTTCATCAACATCCACATACTGCTGGAAAAAAAATTTTGCATGATGAACACATTAGCTGGTCACTATGCTGGCCACGTCTGATGTCATCCAATGCAAGCATTGTCTCAGGCCTAACACTGTAGTTTTTACTTAGCAAACTGCCTAGGAAGTTTGAAGATTTTACTAACTTTGCTGCTGTCAGCAAATTTGATGAACTCTTCCTGTGTCTGTGGAGCTGGTAGGCTGGGAGGCAACATTTGTTAGCACCTACAGGTAGAGTGCTTTGCACAGAATCAGAATGTGGTTGTTTGCGTTGAAAATCGATGTTTTCAAGCCGCTTAGATTCCAAGTTTTTGGATGTTCCTTTACTCCACTCCTGCTGCTCGTCTGTGCATGACCTGCCAGACCTTCCACTTGCTGCAGCATACTCCATCTGCAACCACAGGAAAAGCATTAACTTAGTGATCTGAGTTGAGTCTTACTCTTAGCCTTACTCTCAGTGAAAGATGTGTATCAGATAGTTGAAAATCTCTTTGTAAGCAAGTCAGACTTAAATCTTATTATCATCTGCCTGTGTCTTATTTCTAATTTTACTCATGGCACCAGCCAGTGAAGTTTTACAAACTTAGTTCAGACATGATGTGTTTTTGAGACAAGCGAGAGAGGGTGTAAGCATGTAAGCAACTACAAAAAATGTGGCCTACATTGAAACTTGGGGGGGGGGGGGTTATTGTTTTTGTGTTGTGGGTTGGCTACACAGGTATGGCATAAATAGGGCTGTGACAATATGACCATATCGCAGTGTGTTGCTTTTACCATGCACTCGGTAACCAAAGGTTAGCTTTTGGAAAATTGACATACAACCCATATTCTAAGTAATAAATGCAGAATGAATATTCCACTCACCTTCCATAAAATTGCCCCAGCATGACTACAGGAACCTCATCTTCCTGCTGTGCACCCTGCCGTCTCTACAATACCAGTGGACTTGACGAGCACCTAAGCTGTATGTCTAGTGGTCACCGACTGACTACCAGTGACTTCAGCACATGCCTGGCTCCGGTTCGTGAAACATCACAGTTCCAACTTTGAATGCGTGGAAATATTTGTACGACTCTAAACTTTTATAATTATCCATTGCCTCTCCGTCTATTCCCACCGAAACAACGAGATAGTTGCAAATTTCTTTGTAAGAGGAGGCCCTTCTTTAAGTCATCCATCCACCCTTTTGTCGATATTTTCAATGGATGTTTAGTGACTCGCCTATCTCTGACATTCTCTAGATTGTCATCTTTTTCACTACACTGTTGGGCCATCAGAAGTTGTAGCACAAGTTGTAAAACACGTCGAAAATGCCGATATATATGAACTGCGTACCTACTTCGAAATATAAGCACAGGAAGTCCACTGCATATCGGGCTTAATCAAGCTATGTAGCCGTTAAAGGTGGCCGATCGCCAATAGCAAATTGCAGTGCACAAATTAGTAATTGGACCCCACCCCCAATAGTGCGAAATCACGGCAAGATGGAAGCACTGTCCTTCTAAATAACCAACCAACCAACCGCAAATTACGGAGTACACCAAGTCTCTTGGGGTAGTTACTGTAGCCGAGTACGACAGTTATCCGCGACATGGACACAGAGGACCAGCTGCTTCCGTCTACTTGTGAGAATTTAATTGATGGAGCAACACAGGGGCAACTCTTGTCAATCAGTGAGCAACTTGGACATTAAGCGGACCGTTTCTGGGACGTGAAGCAGAGAGATATGGCGTCTACGGCAGTCCTGCCCAGCATGCTCAATAAGTGAGTGCACGTACACTCATGCTAGACCTAAATGATATACCTTACATTATTCATAGTGTAACAATATGCGTCTCTTGTAGGGTTTTTTTTTAGAAATAAACTACAAAACAAGTCCAGCATTTCATGTAGAACATAGATGCCGACTAAAATCTTGCGCGCTGCAGGACGGAAATGATTGATAGGTCAGACAATAGCCATTCAGAGACAACACGGCACACTAAGGTCACCAGGGATGTAGCTGCCCATCATAGCCACACATAGTGGCAAGAGTAGGAGCTCTGTTGTGGGTCACTTACGGTATCTGTGCATAGAGCGGGATAATAGGCCATGTTGCAGTTTGATTTCCCCTCTGGCTTTCGTTTCTTTATCCTCTTTGTCTGATTCCTCGTGGTATGACATAATTAGGCAGCATCCTACCCTAGACACGAGCATGGTGATTCTTTGTAAATAACCTGTAGATATATTTGATGTTGTCGAGCCAGTGTTTGAAATATATGTTGAATAACGGTTCGGTACAGTTGTGTGTTTTACGAGGGTGGGGGCTCTTGAGCTAGTAGTGTTTTGCCTGTGTGAGACTGAGCGAACGTGTCAGTGTATGAGAATCTTTTCCCTCGGTTGATTTCTCTAGTTATTCTCATTATTTCATAGCGTCGTCATCCTCTGGTGTAGAAACCATTGACCTGATGCAGTAAAGGTTTTGGTGACGATTGCTCAATTAAGTCTACATTTAGGAGATCAGCATAAAAGTTTGTTCAGTAATTCTGGAGAAGTCGAGTCCAGTCAGTTAAGGTACGGCCCGTCCTGTCACACTTACTCTGTCGTGTGTCTAGGGGTATTGCGCTTATGTGTTTCACTAGTCTTCTCGTTAACTAGAGTTACAACAACACAAAAATGTGTCAAGAAGGGGGAACTAACAATGCGATCGCTGCCTAATTTCATCAATTTCCAAATCGGCTCAAGCCCCCACCCCCTTGCTTGTCACACGCACAACTTAATAAACAGACCGCAGCGATAATACACTATTCTATTTATTCTACAGTTACAACAGAATATTTCACTACAAAATGAATGATGCTCCAACATACATCTACCGACATATGTATAACAATCACTCGCACTCTCATATATTCCTCCCAGCGACGCTATACGTATCTACACGCACACGTTATTTACCGGGTTATGAATTCTACCGTACGATAATTCACATCGGTGAACACAAGGAAACCGTATCCTTTCCGAAGACAATTTGTTTGTCAAGTACAACGTGCTAAACCACTCAGAAAATGACGTCACACCGACGTCTTACACACAATAAGATCGATCGACGATCACAACAGATAACCGTAAGTATTTAACACATACCTAGTCCCGTTGGGCAACCGACACATCAACAAGTTTGATGTATACTTTCTTCTAAGCTTGTTCGAGACAACTATCTTTGAGTTACGATTGTGTCCTACTCTTCTACACTGTACGTAAACTCACTTTACGATGTTGGATTGTGACCAATCTAGTTCACGGTTTTATCATCTGTCCATTAATTGTCGATGCGACGTTTCACGCGATTGGATTCTTCGCGTGACGACAAAATTGTGGCGTCACGCTCTGTTTCGATGACGAAATCCCCACATGACAGCAAATGGCGCGTTGCCATGGTGTGAGAAATCAGTTCCATATATTTCTGTGGGGTTGGTGCTTAGTTAACCTTGGTATTAATGACACCTCGTGCCTTGATGCACTTACCCAGACTTCATAATTTTTCGGGTCTGTTCTAGGTAAGTAAACATGCCGTTTCTAGGTACGAGTGTTTAGCTACTAAGCAGTAACCAAGCTCACACCATGGCAACTCGCGTCTGATCGCAAATCAACGTAAACAATTGCGATCAGACTATCGCAGGTTTCCAGCTGGAGAGGTCACACATCAGGACGCTGCTTAGTAACGGTCATAACCGTCTTCCAACCAGAGCAGATCGCTGGGAAGCTGCACCGGCACACCAGTTGAATACACGGTGCGGCGAAACTAGTCGTCTGGTAATCCAACCACTGTAGTTGCAACGTGTGTGAATGGAATTATGTTTACAAATTTCCTTCGTATCGAATGAATGCACGTCAGCTGGTCGCGCCGTCTCATAACACCTAGTCTAAAAACAGTAATGTTTTACAAATGTGAATGTTTTGTGTTGCTAAATTATATTAGCGAAGAATTAAGCTGTTCTAGTTGTGAAAATGTCGCGTGGTCTACTTTTGTCCGGTTCGCAGCGTTAACCGCCGCACGACCCGACAAAAGTTTCCGCGCTGATGTGCACAGTTCTGCTGTGTTACAGGAGGACTGTTTCGCCTATTCTTCCTTCGTCGATTCTTCCTTCACCAATTCTTCTTTTCGTCAATACGCCTTTCCGCCAGTTCATCTGTTTGAGGTTACGTCGTTTCGCCGTTGCGCCGCCTTCCTCTTAGTTCAAGTTCAACATCTCGTTTCATCGCCCGCCACGTCAGCATCCCCATCCCCGCACCATCCGCAATACCGCTACATCACCACACAGCCGTCATCACATCACTTCGCATCAAAAACATCGATCACAGCGTCATCAGTTCAAGGACACACTTAGACTGTGCCTTCCGGCGCGGGAGCTAAGTCACGTGTACTGTGCTGGCTTGAGCGTTGTGACTCTGGCATTTGTGGTCGATGTGAACATTTTTCATAACATATCATTGATTCAGAACATTCACGTCAACATTATCGTCATCATCTCCATTAGTTATTGGTATGGGTATGTTCGCACGATCGGCTTTTTGTTGAAAAAGCTTGTGCATCTGGTGTGTGTTAATCACGTTTGTAGGCTTCTACCTGTTGCACTCTACTTCGCTGTAAGTGCGCAGGTGCACATGCAGGTGCAGAACACGACAAAAACGTTACATGGATGGGAATACCGCAGACGCCACGTCTCTCAGCTCAACAGTCTCAGCAACGGTCCGAATGCACGAGTTCTTTTCCCGACCGACAAGAGTCACTCCTGTGCAGCACTCTGCTGGGTCTCTGTGTCCACGTCGCGGATAACAGTCGTACTCTTCTGTAGTAACTACCCTAAAACTGTTGGGTGTATTCGGCATTAGGCTTTGGCAATCGTCTGCCCTTAAAGCGGCTTTACTAGAGCTACGCGAATAGGGTTTCTAGCCGTTCGGGATGGTGGCCTGTGGCCCGGAGAGCTGTCCACCCCCACCTCCCACCCGACCCCCTTTCAGGGCAACGGGTCAACCGGGGGAGGGGGGGCGGGTTCCTCTCGGCTCTAGGCCGACCACCTCCCTCGCTCCACCGCGCACTCTTCCGATTACTATTGCAGCGAGCCAGTCGGGTCGGCGGTAACAAGTTGCTCTTCCTCCTGATTGGTTAGGCAACGAGACGCCAAAAAATCATAATAGTAATCATACATTTCTCTTTGTGGTGCCACGCTAAGTTACATTTTGCTTTAGAGGTGCCCGTGACCCCTCCGTGGGTTCAGAGTTCGCTACACATAACGTTACATTTTTATGCCCGTAACTGCTACACATAACGCTACATTTGGGCACCGTGTCCCCTACTTGTAAAACGGTATCGTTACAACAGGCCTAAATCGATTTCATGAAACACCCCGTTACAAAAGATTCGAAATTGCTTTAAAAGCTTTACTGACAGTCAGAAACTCCACTACGCTGTGTTCGGTGAGGTGCTTGGGTACTAACTCAGTAACTGAAATCGAAAACCAATCTCCCGTTAGCAGTATACATCTTTAATCAATGAATTGCGTTCGACATCTTGATTAACCACTGAATAAAAAATATGTGACGAACTTTTGCAAGGTCACATTCAGTTCAGCCTCTATACAAACGTCATTAATATCGTCTCAACTCAGTACAGCAAAATAGGACGGTAGAAAGTCTGCCATGATTTCGAAGAACAGTTTCTAATGTAAACAGCTCGGTACCACAAAAACCATGACGTCACGCACCAGTACAGGGAAGTTCCTGGTTGGTTATTTATCAGGACAGTGCTTCCACCTTGCAGTGATTTCGCGCTGTTGGGGGTACGGAAACTTCCTCCAGTTAGTCGTCACCTTTATGCCTGACCCCCTGCCGTCACTTAGCAACATGGCCGCTGTTAGCAATAGGCACGAGAATATACCCATGCGCAGCGTACGATGGTGCACCAATCGGTAGGGAAAAAAGTCGCAACCGGCTTTGTTACTGGATGACTTTCATCGTTTTAACTAATAAACAAGAAACGAGGACCGAGCGCTTTCTTTTGACCCTCCCTTTGCTATGTGTTTTGGTACGGTAAGCTCCCTTGGTCGCATGCGTCTTCATACGGTTACTTTGAGCGTTTTACGTACTTCCTGTTGTATTGATAACTTAAGCGCTCGGTCCTCGTTTGTTGTTATTACTGACGTCTTGTGCTGTACAACAATGGCGGACGGAGAAAAATAATCTTAGAACTTTTGTGTTCTAGCAGCTCATTTGATGAAGAACTGGGTAGTGAATTCGAGATAGATGACCTGAGTGGCCCCCTGGGTTTGCCTAAACGTCTCCCGTGTACATTGTTTCCTATACAGAAAAACATTTATCGCCACTATTTTAGCATTTGAGCGAGCGCGCGTGTGTATGAGTGCGATAATAAATTTGTTTTACTTTAGGATGTTCTTGGTATTCTTAAAGTAACACTAACACCACCAGCAACAAGCACAACACACTACAGCGAAATGCTAGAAGACCACTCTAGTGTGCGCGTCTACAAGCAATTTGCAGTTAAATCTACCAATCTTTCAATATTCAGAAGGGCGCAGTCTGAGGACACTGCGTAAAACCTATCATACAGACGTCGCATTGTACGATGTTGCACATTTTTGCTAAATGGAGATCTGCGGCAAACGATTGGACAAAGATGTCGGGTATATTATGCATCGACTATTAGTAACAGTTGATTTCTATATTAAATCATCCTTTGTAACACGTCCTGTAATGGTCGATGTAATACGTCCTGTAATGGTCGAATTGTGGTTGTGGGGTTTTTCGAAAAGAAGGTGAATCATGCCAGACGAGCACACGATAACATTTCAGTCACTAATACAAGGTGCGTACAAAAGTGTCATTTGGGGCATATTATGCATCAAATACTTATAAAGGTGCATTCTGATGTTTAAAGTATCTTTAAAACCTTTTATTTAGACCTAAAAACGTGGGGTTTGTTGGCTATTCGTGGATGTTCGTAGTATTCGTGCATCTCGGCAGACCGGGATACAATGACATTTCAGACACATACCTTCAAAATTTCTATACCTCTGTGACTTTTCTGGCATATTATGTACCATAAACTTATAAAAGTATATTTTGATATTAGCTTATCCCTTCTAGTACGTGCTATAACGGTCGATTTGTGGCTATTCGGGGGTTCGAAGTGGAGTGGTACACGGCAGACGATAACAGAACTGACACAAATCTCTAAAATGTATGTACTCAAGTGTCGCTTTTTGGCATATTATGCATTAGATAATTCAGAAAGTGCATTTTGATGTTTGATTTTATCTTTAAACCCTTTTATTTAGACTTACAACCGTGGCTTTTAGTGCCTATTCGTGGCTATTCAAATTTTCCATACATCTGTGATTTTTTCTTATATTATGCATCATAAACTTATAAAAGTATATTTTGATATAAGCTTATCCCTTCTAGTACGTGCTATAACAGTCGACTTATTTGTGGCTATTCGGGGGTTCGAAGTGGAGTGGTACACGGCAGACGAGCAGACGATACAGCACTGACACAAATATTTAAAATGTGCCGATTTTTGGCATATTATGCATCAAATATTTCAGAAAGTGCATTCTGATGTTTGATGTACCTTTAAAACCTTTTATTTAGACCTAAAACAATGGCTATTCGTGGTTATTATTGGCTTTTCGTGGCTGTTCGGGTTTTCGTATTAGCGGCAGTGGGTGTCGAAGTGTTTTCTTCTTTGGACAAATTTGATCCAATCTTTTCTACAAGATTCATCTTTAGGAAACGTTTGTAGAGTATATCCCTTTCCTTGGTAATTTGTACACCCAAACAGCACAATAACGACCTTGGCCTTTGCCGAAAGAAATTTTGCCCCTTCTGCGTGGAGGTTCGCTGCCATTTTTACAGCGCGTGACGTCACGACCCCAAATGGCGTCTTAATATGTTTAACGGAAGGCTTTTCGCCCGACGCCAGAAAAAATATCTAATCAAACGGCCTAAGTTCAAAAAAAAAAATACAGAGTGACGTTTCTGAAACCCATAGGCTTTGTTTTAAGCACCCGTATCCAGCGTTGCAATTTATCCTTTGAGCCCGGAATAATACTTCTAAAGCAGGATCTGCATTCTTAAATTAATTCTTACCTGAGAAAGACATCGGGTAGTTGACTTCGGTTGACTGGGTCAGCAGGTCAGTTGACTTGATCATGGACGTCTGATTCATCTTCGTTTTCATAACTGCACAACAGAGGACTACTCTGACTGACAACAAAAGCATACCCAGAAAAGAAAAAACCCAAAAGACACTCAAAATACCCACAACAAAAAATGAGAAGGTAAATAAGAACATCTTATTTTATTACAGTAAAATTCACACAATGTCAAGCTTATGTATCTAATAGTTGGTGACTGTACAAGGGTAATCTAATTATTTTTAGTTTGATAATTCTCGGCAAGCTGCAACTTTTTTGGTCCCCTACCGCATTATGGTTTTCATTTTCTCTGATCCGATTCTTAAACTCTGGGGGGGGGGGGGTTCCGAAGGGTTTTGAGAATAGCACAGTACCCTTCAGTAATTCGTACTTTCTTAAATATCTAGCTTTACCTCCCCTGGGACACGTCAATGGTAAAACGATTAATTATACGTACATCATTCAGTAGAAACTTGTCAAGGAACGGAGTGTCGCCTATAGTCAGACATAGGGATGTATTAAATATCTGTGATGGACGCAACCATCACGGAGACGGTTTTCCACCACACGCAAAACGCCTCTTGATAATATTAGCGAAAGAAAAATGTAGACCAAAACAACTTGTCAATATTGAAAATATGGCTTAATTGTTTCCTTGTTTTCGTTTGTTTCTGTTTGTTGGTTTAGATTTTTTTGGAGGATGGAGGTTTAAGGGCACTAGTAGTCTTGTTATCGTATTCTTAATCAAACTGTAAATATTCGATATAGTGACAATAATAAATAATTAAAGCGGTCTTACAGAACATGTTTTCTGTAGGAAGTTTTGTGTATTTTCCTACAGATTTTCTATACTTCTTTTAGGATTGTGATTAAAGATTTTTAAAAGTTATTAGATAATATAATCCTGTGGACTGTGTAAGCTGGATTTTGATATATTTCGAGAATTCTTGTCTTCTACTAAAAGGAAAACTCGCACTATTTATTTTTACATCCGATTGAGTACGGCTGTAAATGTGAGTGTGTTATTGGCCATTCCCTGTGTAAAAGACAGCAATAGGTACGTACAATGCTTGGTGACAGTAAGCCGCACATGAAAAGAATATAAATGCTAATAAGGTCGATCAGCATTCCCACGCTAGATGTCGAAAAACGAACGACGCCTAGCGGTAGCAGACAGCTAATGAAAACCACGACGTACGATGTCGCACACTCGAACGGCCAGTACGAGACTTCTAGCGTCAGCAGCAGAGCTGACACCATGGTGACAGGGATAACGACCTGGACTCCGACTCACTTGACGGCTTCCAAGATGTAACCAGGAAAACAAGGGAAAGAAAGTTCAAACCTAGAAAAAATACCCAAAAGAAAATCAGTTTAGGTACCCAGTCATGATTGAAGCAAAATTACAAGACAACCAAAGATTAAAAAGTCCAGGGTCTGGTAGGCCAAAGAGATAAAAGCCATCTTCGGAGATTTAAATCTAAGTGGTGGCAGATTAGAATTTGGTAATAGCAAATTAGGGGGATTCCACCGTAAGTGTTAATACAATACTTGAATTTGTGTGATTCCGTGAATGGAAGTTTAATATTCACAAGTTACCATTTAAATGAAGAGACAAGGTCGATAACAGACAGAAAACGTTACAGCTAACAGGAACATAGGGATCTCAAATGACCAATAAATAAACAATGTGCACGCGCATTCTGTCACACCACTTCGGACATGATCTACCGCCCTATAGGCTTGATCGCATGATACAGATTAATCCGCATAAGCAAAAGGTCCGTTTGCAAACGTATCTACAGTATTCATTACAGGATTATTCAACTTCTATGAAAACTCTGATCCCTAGTTATTTGAATATATAGTATTGTCGTAACCTATGCAAATAGAGTGACTCACTTAGCCTCCATTTCGTTTCTGAGCAAAGAGAGGGCCGAAAGAAAGAAACTTGGCAGATCCTCATCCGAGGGCTAGCTGTGTGAAGACTAGCGCCGTTATAAAGAAAGGGAAGGCAGATCTTTTTTGAGGATCTGCCAAACTCCTTTCTTTCGGCCCTCTCTTTGCTACGTGTTTGGGTACGGTAAGCTCCCTTTGGGCACATACGTCTGCATACGGCTATGTGTGAGTGCTGCCAGTACCTTTGTTGGAGTAATCTTTCGATAATTTAAGCGCTCGGACCTCATTTGTTCTTTATTAATTATAATTTGCACCTTGAGGATTTCATGTATTTGTCCTATGTTGTGTTCGTCGTTGAATCCTAGTTGTCAACACACGCTTAGTGAGCGGGCTGACTTCATTAACATGGATTCTCTGTATGCACACTTTGTACACCGAGGGCTAGCTGTGTGAAGAATAGCGTCGTTATAAAGAAAGGGATGGCAGATCTTTTTAGAGAATCTGCCAACTTCCTTTCTTTCGGCCCTCTCTATTCTACATGTTTGGGTACAGTAAGCTCCCTTGGGCAAAGGCGTCTGCATACGGTTATGTGTGAGCGCTGCCAGTATCTTTGTTGGAGTTATCTATAGATACAGTTTGCAAAATGGTGTGTAGGTAGGTGTAGATACAATTTGCCAAATGGTGTCTACGTAGGTATAGAGTTAGTCAAATGGTGTTTTCGTAAGTATATATATATATATATTGCCAAATGATCTCTGGGTAGGTATAGATACAGATCGCCAAATGGTGTCTACGTAGGTATAGATACAGTTTGCTAAATGGTGTCTATGTAGGTATAGATACACTTTACCAAATGGTGTCTACGTAGGTATAGATACAGTTCGCCAAATGGGTGTCTACTGAGGGATCGCTTTCTGAAACATGACTTCATGTGGGATTATCAGCCTTTTGTCTGAAAGACGCTACTATTGTGACACTTGCAATCTTGTGGAAGAATTTACAGTCACAGGCAAAAAGCATGGATCGGTCTGTTAAATCACAAACGAACCCGATAAGATCTACACTGGACACGAAATGTCCAGACAGGCACTTTGGCACACAATAAAACACAAAACAAACAGTGACCGACACAATCGCGACAAAAATTGAACCCAGTCACTCTCTGTCATAAATACACGGTCGGACATGATTGGACGAATCAACCCAAAAATCGGCTATGACGGAGCCTACATTGCACACGATCGGACCTTAGTCAAACACAGAAAGATTGGCATTCAATGCCACACAGAACAAACAATGATCGATGGACACAATCGCGACATAAATCAATAGTGGATCCCGCTCAATCGATTGGACATGATCGGACGAACTAAAAATTGTATACGATGGAACCTATACATTGGACACGTTCTGACCTAAAACAATTACTATAGACACAAAGGCACGCGTACATACACTGATGTCACAATCGTGATCCCGATCACCCTCAGTCATAAATACGATCGAACATGATCGGACGCAGTCAAACTGAAAATAGTACACAGTTGGAGCGACGCTGGACAAGACCGGACCTAAATCAAACGCTAACAGACACAAAAGCCAGATATGACACAGAAGTCGATCCCGATCAACCCCACTCGTAAATAAATGATCGGAAGCAAGCTAGCTAACACGACAGGTCACAGTCGGGAGGAAATGTGACCCCTAAATCCGACACAATCAGACATGTGCCTGATATATAGCAGCAGCACGTACCAACGACGGCATCTTCCAGACAAATGGCGGAGCTATCCCACAATGCACAGCACAGTAGCGTCATGTTTGCTCACCGATTGATACAAAGCGTCCGGCAAAACTTCTTGCAGTTTGTTGAGTCAAGGTGTCGGCACCGGAAGCTGGTCAAGGTGACAAAGAGGACGGCCAGGAAGAGCAAGACAGAACGCTTGGCAAAGCAAATCAAAAACCCGAAAGTCTTTCAGAAAGAAATCGATTCATGCCTACACAGAACAGGGAGACAGAGAACCAGTGAGATCATTACTACAGACGCATGGCTAAACCATTCTGAACAAGTTTTTCAGCCTGAAAATGCCCGTCCCCGGGTGTGCCTGATCTCGGCACATCGCCTGACATTGAGGAACTTGACGAAGAGATCAGTGAGTACGTACTGCAGTTGCAAACCTGAAATCTGGGAAGAGTTTTAGTACAGATAATGTGCTGGCGGAAATGGTGAAGTCAGCAGAAGGGTAAGTTGTGTGTTTCTTTAAGTATTTTAACAGGTTCTGTGCAAGCGGACAACGTCCGGACATGTGGAGAGAACTGAGTCTTACCAGTCCACAAGAAATGAGATCGTGAGACCTCAGAGCATTACAGAGGAATTTCACTGCTTTGAGTGTGATTGGCAAATGCTGGCCAAAAATCTTTAAAGAAAAGATTGTGCCTCTGGGTCGAAGAAAATAAAGGCTTATCAGAAACCCAAGCGGGATTTAGAAGGGGATATAGTCCAACAGATCACATATTTTAATTGTATGCGCTCACACAGAAGTATCTTAGCAAAGCGGCTAAACTGTGAGCCTGTTTTGTGGACCTGAAGATGGCCTACGACTCGGTCCAACACACAACGCTGCTGAGATCTGATCAGATGTGAGGCCTCTGGACGGTTCACCAGCAATGTGTGAGTCACTGAAAGCACGTGTGCGGGTAGAAAACGAGTTCTCAGACGGTTTCCACTGCCTTCGTGGGCTAGTTCAGGGCTGTGTAATACAGCTCAACACTTTTCTCTCTTATTAATGAAGCAGCTGAGAAAATATCTATCGAAGGTAAACACGGAGTTCAATTCGGCCCTGACCTCGTGGAACTGTTTATTCTTATGTTTGCAGAATGTCACGATGACGCTATTCCCCACGTTCGTGCGGGATAATAGAGGGGGTGCTAATACTATTCCGATTTACAGCTCGGTTAATATTGGGCTTGGAGCACCAACCACACTGACATCATTTAAATCCTACTGCCAATGAGACTTTTTATACTGGCAGTTCGTTATCCAGTGATTTCTGAAATTATCTCGCACATAGTTTTGGTCTTTCGTCAACTTATTCCCAAATCCTAACTCGTGATGAACCCCCAGATCAAAGCTCAAAAGCCCGCAACTATCTCAACCAATCAGACGAAGGATAGCGACTGCTTTAACACAACAAACAGTTATTTATTTACATCTATGGGAAACTAAGTGAAACATATTTACTCTATTCCACCACATAGACACATCTATACATAAATATCATAAACTTTCACACTCACACGCTGGCGTCAGCATTCGTACACGTTGCTAAATCAAGCATGCATATGTAAAACGAAAGGTTACAGTACCAGTAATTCTCGTAGGGTTGGAAATGTCCCCGACTTTTCACCTCAACGTTCGGCAACAGTCCTGCAGAATGCTAGTAGTTCATACTAGCCTAACACACTGTCTCACAGCTGTACACAACGAGAGGTCCTCAGTCCTTGGAAACGTTCACAAGATGGCGCACAACCCTCTGTCCGTGTACACACAACGTACTAGCGCAATACCACGCTCAGCATAACACAGCGAATGATCCTAAAACAGGCAGGAACAATACGATGAATTCAGCAAACGATACTCTGGAGCAACGATGAATGTCACAGTAGTAACCACGGTCCTTATTGTCACAGTTGGATACAGTGTCCGTTCTCTGGGCACGCTAGCAACCATCCTCTTGCTTACGTCACGCGGAAGTGCGCTGGCTATTGTTAACAGCACTAATGGGTCTCAGGACTTACACGACGTTGTCAGGTGGTACGTCTTATACTACACACACTGATCTTCTGTACGTCGGGAGGACAATCACGACTGACAGGTTCCGTTCTCCAGTTCACACCAACCAACATGGTCTACGGGGAGCTGGGACGATGGTCACTTCGAGTGAACAGCTACACAAATACTGGCTCCGTGTGAACAGCTACACAAATACTGGCTCCGCGCGAATGGTAAGCAGTTACCCCATCCCAAAACAGGCATATGGCCTCCTGTACAGGCTGGACCACCAGGGGAAAACTAACTGGTAATGAAAATCCGCCTTATTATTGAATCGAAGGGATTCAACCACTTGTGGGTAAACCAAGGAACTGAACATTTTTAAGTTGTTCAGACAAAGTGGTGGAGGTTTTTCAACAAGAGTGGAGAGCGGATATGACAGATAGTGAAAGTTTTGGCGCGTACCGTTCATTTAAATAATCCTCGCACCAGACCACTTTCCGAATTTGTAGGGGTAAAATGTTTTAGAGTCGGTCTGTCACGGGTGCGACTTGGTGTGAGGCAGACGACGAAAGTCATCTTATGTTCCACTGTAACCGGTATAAAGACTTCCGCCCCGAATGTTTTAGCCTGAGGAATGAGCTGGTTCAGGACTTCAGCACTAGTAGATACACACCTGGTGATTTTGCACGGGTGTACGTACCCTATTGTACATTGCTGTGTATGACACGTCTCCTATACATTGCTGTGTACAA
>SMGT01001281.1:0-21808 GCA_004794575.1 Lanistes nyassanus | reverse complement strand
CCAGTAATTCTGGATAAGTCGAGTCCAATAAGATAAGGTACCCGCCCGTCGTGACAATTTTACGATTTGGATTTTAGTCTGATTTTGTAGTTCTAACTGGGAGATACACAAACTGTGCACTATACTCATTATTTGAGTTTAATTTTCGAAAGATTCTTAGAGCTACCAGTGGTTGAAATAAAATACAATATATGGCAAAAATAGAGTTGTCTTTCAGTATTTAAATGTCGCTTGGTTGCTGACTTGACGTTTAACAATAAACAATTGTTATTTTTGTTTACACTGATGAGATGCGTAACTATTTGCTAAATCATCTAAATAAACAGCAATCAGCTGGAATGTTTACCTGCATGAGCTGAAGGTCACCAGAGATGGCCTGTTGTACCTGACGAGCTGTGAGGTTAGGGACCACGATCGTCTTTGTGATGCGCAGACCGGGAGTGACGTCAGACACCAGATGTGACAACATGGCTTCTGCCTTGTCCAGTTGTAGCACGGCGTCTGTCAGTTTGCTTCTGATGCCGTACAGTCTGTGAATGAGCAGCACATCAAAGTCTCCCTGTTTGTGTTTAGACAAAGGAGGAGGTAAATTCTTGGCTACAGGTAGGTGAGCAGCCGCAGCCGCGTAACAAGGTTCACCCAGGTACTGTCCGAAATGAAGCTGGCTCAGTCCAACCAAAACTTCTCTGTTCTCTTCAGACATTTTCTGCAGACAGAAGAGAAACCTCTGCAGAGCCGCATCATATTTGACGTCACTGTCCTGACAACGTTTATTACTGGAGGATGGATTCACCGCCGGTTGTTTGAACTGACCACTTTGTCCAGATGTTGACTGTCCAGCCTCACCGGGTGCTTTATGATGGACCAGAACTTCCAGACCAGCAGTCGACTGTCTTGTCATCGGCACGCGGTTGAAGTAGACAGGAGGCAGGAAGTAGGCACGAGAGTCGAGATCAGGAAACGCGGCTTCAGCCCACTGTTTCCAGAATGTCTGGGCTTGTGCTGAGATGGTCTCCTATGATCACAGGCGCATAGCATTAGATAATGATTAGATATTACAAAGTAAGGCATGAGTACAAAGGACGATGAAATACACGGAATTAAATATTATTACAACGACGACGATGATAGGCAAAAAAATTCAGTAGATTCGAGAATATGATGCCGTTCAGATCTTTAAAAATGTTATGACTTTAAAAGTTCTTCAGGTGCTTGTGATGAGGATAGTATTGAAATTGCCTGTAACCGCTTTGAATTTTTAAATTTTTTATTGCTTAAGTATTTTATTACCTGAATACCTGTCTCCTGATTGATGAGCCTGACTGCCGCCTCGATCTGATGACGAGATCCCCGGATGATGACAATCTTCGTGTTTTGTACGTCCGAGGGGTTAGGGTCAAACTCTACATCGGCTCCTGTTTTCTGTTTGATTTCTTGACATTTCCCTTCTGTAAAAACAAAGTTTAACCAACTCTTAATTTCTGCTATATAACACTTACTTGGGCAACTCACAGGGGCACACTCACATCTGAAAATATATATTTATATCAATATACATTAAGATATACATACATACACAAAAGATATAATTCTAGAAAAGATAAGTATGTAGACAGACAGATAAACAGACGGACAGATAGAAAGATATGCAGGAAATCAGGCAGATCACTCATACCTGTGAGTAGAACAGCCTGTACGTCTGTGACAGAGTGAAGGTAAACTTGTCTATTGCATTGTATTGTAGGATGTCTGCTTGTCCTGCCCGCCTCTACGGTCTACAGAGTAGACATGAATACATAGACATGGAAATAAAACATCAGGCTTCAATTCAAATCAGTTATCAAACCCTAAGATTTGCAGCATATACATAATAACTGACAATATTTCTCACTGTACACATCACTAACTGATATGTAAGTGAACAAATACTTCCGTAAAATAAACCGCAAAAAGCAGTTTGATGGTTGTCACATGTCACATGTCACTCCTAGGTTATCACCTGTCACTTCTAGTTTAGCCTGTTCGCCCCTCCCTTTCTCGACACATACTAGGTGGGCGCTACGTCATTAGTCATTGCAGCTGTTCCACCTGGGCTGGCCAGAACCGGTTTAATCGAGTTTAAGGTTGCTGAGAATGTCGGGGCCGACTACATGAGTCGTTGCCATCCGAAGGATGAAAACTGAATCGAACTTGTCGATGAATATTGTCTGGAACATGATGATGATGAACAGGAACTAGCTATTGGCCGGGCGTATGCCAAGAGGGCACAGAGAGTAGTGCGGTCGTGGTAGTGTCATAGTTTCATTGTTGGTCGTTGAATAGCTTTAGAATTGTGTATTGCAGTAAAACAGTTGTTTCAGTAGTGACAAGATTAGATGCTTTGTTGTCGGTCACTTATTGTATCTGTGTATAGAGCGGGATCATATGCCGTGTTGCAGTGTGATTTCCCCTCTTGCTTTGGATTGATTATCTTCTTTGTCTGATACCTCGTGGTTTGACGTAATCAGGCAGCGTCTTACCCTAGACACGAGCACGGTGATTCTCTGTAAATAATCTGTAGATATATTTGATGTTGTCGAGTCAGTTAGTGTTTGAAATATATGTTGAATAACTGTTCGCTGCAGTTGTGTTTTACGAGGGTGGGGGCTCTTGAGCTAATAGTGTTTTGCCTGTGTGAGACTGAGCGAACGTGTCAGAGTATGAGAATCTTTTCCCTCGGTAGATTTCTCTAGTTATTCACATTATTTCATAGCGTCGTCACCCTCTGGTGTAGAAACCATTGACCTGAAGCAGTAAAGGTTTTGGTGACGATTGCTCAATTAATTCTACATTTACGAGATCACCCTAAAAGTTTGTTCTCTAATTCTGGAGAAGTTGAGTCCAATAAGTTAAGGTGCGGCCCGTCGTGACAGTCGATATTGTTTAGTTTTTCCTTCTTATCTGACTTGACTAAAACATCAGCGTGCCTTTGCTACTGGATTATAGTCTTAGGATTACCGACCTGTGGTTACTATAAGTTATGTCCATTTTGCTGTCAGTTTTGTTTTTGTTCTACTTGCACTTCAAAAATTAATATAAACAGAGTTCTTGTAACTGAGTGTTCAAACCAGAGGTCACAAGGTCACAACAATCTGCTTATGACGCATTGCAGAACTTGGGGAAGTGTGATGTGATGACAACAAGCACCTGTTACGACAGCAGGTGTAGGTTTCACGCTAGACCACGTTGACAGTGTCTTTGTCTCACCTGTTGTGAAGCAGATGTACTTTGACCCATGGCTGACGGTCAACGTTACTCTGACCTCAACAAGACAATGTCTGTCAGAAACAGCATCCGTTGCCTGAACGTTGAAGTAGTCTGTCTTCCGATGAACGCTGCTCACTGCCTGGAGTCAGTGCTGAACACATCGTCAGTGTCCGCTGTACTAGGACTGTGAGTGGACTTGTGTCTCCAGACTAAACATGATGATAAAATGAATTGTCAGTGATTTAGAGACAACGTCACCTCCCTTACTGTATTTTATTGCAAACCCGAACTTCCTGTTTCTTTAGAATCAATAATGCTTTCCGTACTGTTTTTTCAGTTCTCTATCAACTAAGACATACTGACACTGACAATGACATCCCTTTGTGTGTGGGGGGGGGGAGGGATAAAAAACCAAAATATATTATAACATACAGCAATCGAGTATTGCTAAGCATTAAGATGCAAAGAACTCGTTACATTTTCATTCACAAACATGATAGAACAAATTCCTTTTCTTTATTGCGGAAACAAAACGATAATAAACAATACGCAATACACTATGTCGCTCTTACACACGAAAGTTTGTTGTGGGACACATCGAGGGTTTGACGGACAAAAGATTAGCAATATTACTCGAAGGACGTGTTTCCAACAACACTTCCCCTGGACCAAGGCATAATCAAGGTGTGATACGTACTTTTGTCTGGTAACTTTAAACGAGTTCACGGTAAGAAAAACTCTCTGTCTCGGACCTGGGAATTGAGTGATAAATGGCCTTTATATTTCGAAAACAGATAAATCGTCTACATCAGCCGTGGACTCTTTACGTTTAATCGTGTCTAATCTAAACGACTTTGTATACTCGTTCCATTGTTTAAGCTTAGCGACAAACAGTGGTTTTGTCCTGCCAACAGCTATTGATTTGTTGGACCTAGATTTTGTGTCAAATAGAATAGCTAACTGCGTGACTTGAATTTTAACGCAACTCGCACTGATTCACCTTGATCTAATATAACTACTAATCAAACGTTGATACATCCCCTTTTCCTTAGAATACTGTCAGTATTATTTCTGGAATATGCCTTTATTGTTAATTATTGAACCGTAGAGGTTGTGTGGTTTATTAAACCCGACTGTTAAATTGTAAGAGAAAAGCAGGACTTACGTAACTACCATGTAGAAACTGTGACGGATTTCTTTGTGATAAATCTGCCATGTAATTAGACTGTTTTATTATTCCATTAGTTGGAACCCGGCAGGCAGAAATCAACTGTTTTTCTGACAAATCTACGAAATTTGGTTGCAAAGAAACACAACTTCATAACTAAGGTTCTGTTTGGCTCCATGTCTCAAAACAAGAGAAAAACATTTGGAAGGCAGAATTTGCTATTCCATTCATAGGAATACATTTAAAATTAGGTCTGTAGCCATGTATTACTGCATTATTGGAAGAGATCAATAATAATTCTCTTGTGAACATTCTTCTCCTATCTAATTACATAGAGGACCTTTACAACAGTGGAAATCTGTTTTCCCTTGAGTGACAGAGTGAACTTGACGGGTGTCAGCGAGAGGACAAGACGAGACGAGACACCACTTGGCAGTGGGTAGGTCCCAGGTGGTCTTTTAACAAAGTGTCCCATGACGTGGTAACACACACATTCCTCATATAGAAGTTGCATCCTTTACAGTTACACTACTTTCATGTGATAGGGTAGAGTTAAACAATCACATCACCCGTACCTTGCTTGTTGTCATCTGTGCATCATCATCTCTTGATTATTTTTTAGTTGAGAACAACAAGGGACGCATAAAATGCATGAACTATGCTAATTCGCTTATCCATATGCTCTATTTCACCTCATCTCTCTCTCTACTGCCCGCTTCAATCTCTCTTCCACGTCTCTCTCTCTTGCCCCCCCCCCCTCAACTTTCTTGTATAGAGTCTGTACAGACTGTGGGGTGTGAAAATTTTTACAACCCTCTTAAATATGGAAAACTTGGAATAAAAGAATGTCTATGATTAAACAAAGAGAAAAAGAAGAAATAAAAAAGGAATTAATATAAACCGATTCACCTCTATTATTTCAAAGGTTTAAGATCTCAGTTCGTTTCTCTCTGCGGCTGGACGTAGGCGTGGAAATGAACAATAAATATTTTCCCGAAGACTTTACTTGTCCGTATGTCGGTCTAGTAAGGGAAATGGACGCATTTCAAATACGATCTCCATAGGAATTTCCCGAAAATGTAGAAGTTTAATTGCTTAAAAAAATTAACAATCGTGTAAGATATAAAGTGCATAGCACGAGACCGTTTGCACAGTGGCTTGCATTAAGTATTGTAACTACTGACATTTAAAACAATCTGCCTTTGATAAAAAGAAGATTTAATGGATGTTGGAAGCTGTAACAAGAACTTTTATGCGAGACGGTTTTCATAAGCCCACCCCAATACGCAGTTTGGTGATATGATTTATATCGTATAAAAACTAAAAACATAACACAAACCATAATACACAGAGATGACACACATCACCCACCTTCAGCCGTCAAAGCCTACATCGCCACTGAAACCCTAACCCTAACCTCCAACACCGATCATTGTCAAGAGTGACTACAGTGTGTGTGACTGTGCGTCATGCTAAAACCCCACACACCGATCAATGAGTTATGCAATATCTTCCGAGCGTGGAGGTGGTGGTGGTGGTGGTGGTGGTGGTGGTGGTGGTGTGTGTTGCAGTATTAGGACAATTGAGAGCGATCGCTCAATAAAGGTGAAAGCCGGAAAGTGTGTATCTCCTACAATTTATGGAATTAACGCCAACATTCATGTAGTTTCGACTATTGGAGACGATGTGGGAAAGGCGGACACACGACTGATCTCAGTCTCTAAACAAGCGTCAAGCATCACAGGAACTGCCGAGAAGCGCAAGGCGAGTCATGCTAGCTCGTCGTCTGCACACAATAGTGTGTTAGAGGAGAGACATTTTCGAAGAAAAAAAAACAGGTAGAGAAGAATCACAACGCATGAAATGTGTCTGTGAGTACTCCATCTACTTCAGTATTGAAACATTTCACTTCGGTCCATCCCCACAAGTCGACTGGTAGCCGGGACGATGTATCTACTGGTGTCCCGGAGGACATGACGTCCCCACAGATATCTGCGCACCGTCCAACTTTGTCTCAACCCCATTGGATCAAGAACAGGGAATTACACTATCTCATGTCGAAAAAAAACTTATTATGGCGAAACTTGACTGCAACGGAGAGAAAATAGAATCACGACAACCATAGAGAGAATGAAAACTGCGATATTCCTTCTCCAAAAGGAAAATGGTAGGTTGAAAACAGAAATAGTGGGTATGAAGAAAAAGCAGGAGATTTTGGAGACAAAGGTGCAAAGTGCAAGGCTTAGGGCTCAAAAAGCCGAGTTTAATACCAATGATAATGAACAATACTTAAGGAATTATAATCTCAGATTTTACTACTTAGATGAACCGGAAGCAGAAACAGCCAAACAGTGTCTAGATGCAGTGTTACAAATGCTACACAATAATCTCGGGCTTAAAACACATCACCGAGAGAGATTTAGATGTTTGCTCACAGGATGGGAAACAAAGCAAAAGCCTCTAAACCAAGAGTGATCATCGTTCGATTTGTCACGAGAAAAACTCGAGATGAAGTGATTGCTAACAGACAAAAACTGAAGACGAAAACAGGGCAGTCCACACGAGCGGCGGTCATTGTGGAGGATCTCACGAAAGAGAATTACATACTATACAGTCACGCTCGTCGAGCAGAAACCATTGAGCAGTGCTGGACAAGAATGGGGAAAATATTTGTTAAAACAAAGTCTGGCCTTGTTAAACAGATCAAGAAACCGGTCGACACACTCCCGCCCCAAGATCAGACACAGAGAAAAGGTAATCAGCAGGAGATCAACAAGGGAGGGACCGCTACAGAACATACAGCATCAACTGACAATGTGAATAGGACTGCTAAAAAAGTAAACCCAAGAACAGCGTCACAATCACTGCCAAATGTCACGACCGGGACAATGAAGCTGTCAGCGATAGTGAACACGCAACGAAGAGTGTGTGTGGCAATAAACACACTTTAACGATATGGAGGGTGGGGGGTGTCGTGCTCACTAAAAGATGCTAAATATTTTCCTTCTGTTAATCTAAGACCAAGTATTATGTCTGTGGGATCGCCAAAACCGAAAGAACTTCTTTCGAGATCCAAGGGCAATAACTTTCGTGACACCTTGAAGACCAACTAGTGGTGTGTGCTTTGCCGCCTTTAAGCTGCGGATGGAAATAACAAAATACAATGCAGGATCAAAGCGGACTTGAGCAGGCGAGCGTGAAATCATGATATGAACTGGTTCGTCAACGTTTTTGATGTTCGTGAGAGTGAATATGAAGTGTGAAAGTGGTGCTACTGCATGTCTTACATTATTTTGTCATATAAAGGTGAAGGACGACTGATATGTCATGTGTGGAGGGGTGGATGTGTGGGTGTGTGTGTGCGGGCCTGCGGGGGTGGGTGTATCGGTAGGAGGGTATATCTATATTCTACCAGGTTCTCTGTGGTATGTTGTTGTCCAGATTACCACTTTATTTAACATGTACACAACTGAAATTATGAGTAGACTGAGAGTCACAAGGATTACAACCTATGTAGCTACAGGTACTAAGGTATTTGACACATGGAAATTTGTGTCTGTTGAAACTTGTTCATGCTACACTGGTTTGTTTAACAAATTTATAATAGTTTTAAATGACTCCGATGACTCTCATTGGTAATGTACGTTTTCATTTATGTTCTTTTAATTGCAATGGCCTTGGAGATTATAAAAAAGAAAAATGTTTTTGATTTTATGCATAGCTTAAAACGAGACATAATTTGTCTCGGAAACACACTGGAAAGTAGACTTAGAGAATGTAATAAGGCCTTGCCGGGGATACAATTGTTTTATAGCAGGGAAAGATAGAAATAAAAACGGGGTTGCAATATTATTTAATAATGCTTTCGAGTATACGTTACATAATGTTGTCAGAGATCCAGAGGAATGTTTTTTACTTTTAGATATGGAGTTTTGGGGGCAAACGTGTAACTGGCAAATGTTTATGGTCCCAGCAGTGGGGACAGACCAGACTTTTAAAAATTTGTCTTTGACATGATTGAACAGTTAGGTAACCCACTCATGGCTGAAGGTGGTGATTGGAATGTTATACCCAATCTAAAACTGGATACTAGGAATTATAGAGGTCTGTCTTTGACATCCAATCTTGTATTTCAATCAATGGACAGTGTTCATCCTGGTTTAAAATCCAAAAAGGGGTGGGGGGTGCCGAGGAGACCCTTTGTCGCCCAATTTATATTTAATCTGTGCCAAAATAATGTCAAACGTGCTTTGCAAAAATGTAAAAATCAAGGGTATAACTGTTAGGAACGATAGTACAGTTTATTTTTAAAAAGAAAGACAGGAAATAGGGAGTTCAGCCAAAAGGTCAGCGACAGTTCGAAAGTCAAAAGTGACGAGGTCTTCCTGCGTTTCACTGCAACTTTAAGAACAAAAAGAACTGCGTAGGCACAAAAATTGCTGAATCAGTGGGAAAAACCTTCTAGAATATTCTCGAATAGCTAAGTATTATGGGATTTAGACATCACGTGATCGGATAGTATATTAGGGCCGGCAGAACCCCAGACTTTGCTTCTCCATTTTACACCATGGAGTAACCGTTGACGTTAGCAAGCCCGTGGTCGGCTATCAAAGGTGTCGAGAGCCTTATAGCAATAACTTTGAAGTATGGTGATAGGTTTCAAGTCCGAGAACTAGAACCCAGCGTAACAGAATTTGAGTTCTGTTGATTAATGTATTTCCCCGAGAGGATATACATTTCGTGTAACTATTGCAGAGTCGAGCTCTGGTAGTTACGAGTTGAAGATTGAGTTCACGTCCGCTAGAGCGTCTAGGGCTAACGGACAGTAGTGCTAAGGAGAGCACATACAGACCACGTAGGAATCCGCGGATTTGCCGAGTTTTATACTCAATTAAATAATTTCTTGTTGTTTTGAAGTAAAAGGTGGAAATGGATGCACGCTTGTGCATCTTTCGGGTGGATTGAGGCGTCTAACAAATTTCGAACACGAACACGCATTCAGACAGAAAACACACGTCCAATAAACTACAATTTCTTACAATTTGGTTCATGACAATAACAGTGAAGGATAAAGGATTGCTGTTACAATTTGCCGATGACACTTCCTTAAATGAAGCAATCATAATCTTGATGCAGTTTGCAAGCATATCGTGTCTGAATATCAATTAGGAAAACCACAAGTAATATGGGTGGGCAGCATGAAAGGACCAAACATAAGGTACTTAAGAGATATGAAATTGTGTTGGGACCCAGGTACCTTTAAATATTTAGTTATCATTTTTCCATAATTATAATGATAATTGATAGTGCATGGCTAAATTATAAGGAAAAGTTACAAGCTATTGAAGCACTACCAAAATGCTGGAACAAAAGACATCTTACACCCTTTGGAAAAACCACTGTCTTGAAGACTCTTGCATTACCAAACTGACTTGTTATTTCTTAACCTGCCCGAGACAGAACATATGTTTTTGAAAGAGGTAGATAGCATGTTCCTGAATTTCTTATGGGATTTTAAGAAAAGTAAGATATAGAAGAACTGTATCTGTTAACCTTACCAAGATCGTGGATTAAAAATGCTTAATGTATTTGCATATGTATCAACTATGCAGTTAAGTTGGCTGAGAAGAATTGTGTATATGAACTCCTCAGTGAGGGCTTTTGTTCTACTTTTTATCCAGACCTTGAAAAAATACAGTTACTTGGCGGTGAATTGGCAAACGTCCTTATCAACAAAGTTCATAACCCATTCTGGCAGGATGTAATAAAAGATTGCAGAAAATATATATTAAAATGTATAACAAATGTAAAATTGATGTATTGAGGGATTTCAACGCGAAAGCTTTTATAACAGAAACATTACCAGAGGGGTGGGGGCATGTTATATTCAAACAGCAAGGATTGAAGGGGGTGGGGTCTTCCAAATTTGTCACTTGTTGAGTGAAAAGGGGTACTTTATTACATTTCAAGGATTCCAGAGATGCTTTCCAAACATCCAAACCAACTTTTTTTTAGTTTATTAGCATAGTAGAGGCTACAAAGAACTATCAAGGTAGGTTCAATGTTAACGTGGATAAGAAAAATAGGATACAGAAACCTACGATCTGGAGAGTGATCTTAGCAGGCAACAAGTCTATACAAGCAGTGTTAACTAAATATTCCTTGCCTCTTCCAGGGATAAAAAGGTGGAATGAGATTTTTATTAACACATGTATTGACTGGAAACAAACCTTTCATACATGTTTTTACACAACATTTGGCTGTCAATTAAAATGGTTTCAGTATAGGCTGCTGTACAGGATCCTGCCTACACAGCGCCTATTTTTAATGAACATTGTTGATAATGAACATTGTTGATAATGAACATTGTTGATAATGAACATTGTTGATAATGCCAACTGTTCAATATGTAGTAAGGAGGAAGAAACCATTCAGCATCTGCTTCGGAATTATCAACATGTCGCTCGCTTCTGGGAAGAGTTAAAGCAGCTGCTGCTCACAAAATCTACGGCGATGGAACACTTTGACTTCCCATAGGAGCTTGTGCTTCTTGAAATGAAAAAAATTGTCATAACAGGCTAGGATACAATCTGTCAGTTGTAGCTTAGAAATCACATTGTTTTTTCATTCAAATCAACCCCCTAGCCAGCTATAAATGTATGGGGGGGGGGAAGAGGGTAGACTGGAGGGTTATTTGTTCTGGATGTGAACGTGGTTTATGTTTGTGTTGGTGTTACGGCAAATTAAAAAATCCCTTGTCTTAAATGCTTATTTTAATTCTATGCTTTTAAGTGACTGATTGAACATTTACAATGGGCTCGTACATATCCATCAAGGCGTGATCCCCGCGCTGTAGAAGGAAGGGGTAGCGGGAGCTACATGATACAGGCCACTTGCATACACATACGCCAGGACACACACACACAGCAAATACACGCGCACGCACGCGCGCACGCACGCACGAGCGCACGCGCGCAAACGCGCGCACACACATACATGCGCGCGCACGCCTTCCCCTACAACCCACAGACACGCACACCACACAACTGCACCACACTACTAAACCTCTACACACGAACACACGCAAGCACATAAACAGGCGCTAACCCAAACACGCAATAATTAATGATCAAGGTGTTATCAATAGTAATTAGCTTTATTATTATACAGTGGTACATCGGGTTACGAACTTCATTCGTTCCAGAACTCGGTTCGTAACCTGAAATGTTCGTAACCTGCAACATTGAAATAAATGAAATAGAGACGATCCGTTTCAAGTTGAAGGAATCGTTCCTTTTTATTAAAATCCGGTCGTTTACCTGACAAAACGCAAAGAATAGGTGTACTTCCGGTATTAAATAAATAAAATAAATGTAAAATAAAAAAGATTTGGTTAACAAAGACGAGATTAACAATGAAAATAATGAAAGAGATAAACTGAACACAGTGCCACTGCTAAGAAATGTTTTACTGCCGTATAGTAAAGTGAATGAAAGCGAGGCTGCGCAGGCGTGCAAAACTAGGCTGCTAGGCTGGCGCTAAGCGATGTTGGTACTGCCTGGCCTTCGTTTGTCTTCAACGTTAAACCTTGTTCTCTCTCTCTCTCTCTCTCTCCTTCGTTCGTAACCCGAGGCACTGTTTGTTACCCGAGACAAAAAAATTTCGGAGTTGTTGTTCGTAACTCGAATTGTTCGTGATCTGAGTCGTTCGTAACCCGAGGTACCACTGAATACCCCTTTGATTGTCAATTGTTCCTATTACTCTTGAAACAAGTTTAGAATATGTTGTTTTAATCTGATTTTAATCGGATTTCCCCAGTTTGCCATTAAATTTGATGACTTTTCAGTACGACAAATTGTGGCCTACTTAGAGTATACTTTACTGCCAGCTTAGTCATTAAGGTGTGACCGATTTTTTCTCTTGACACTAGACCTTGACATTGAGGAAACGCACCGCTCTCTTCAACTTCACTACATTTGCTTGCTTGACCGATTTCTCTAACCTTTCGTTCACAGAGAGAGAGAGAACAAGAACGAGAGAGAAAGATGATAGCGAGTAGGGAAGGACGGGAGATAAAAAAAAAATCTTTTCCAAGAAATTAGGGAAACATGCATGAACTAAGAGATAACATGGATAAACTGAAGAAAAATGAAAGAACTGAAAAATACAGATCTATTATATGCCCCTGTGTAATAGAATATAAAGAAAATTTGTACCCTGAGTTAGTTAATGTCACTTATTAATATACTTGCTTGGTTTTGTTGACCGGCGATTTCGTAGGAATTGGGGCGGAATCAAGATACAGCAGTCAACGCAATAAAGTGGCATGAAGTTTAAAAAGGGTAGGCCTATACCCTTGGCATATTCGTATCGACACCAGAAAAGTAATGATACTAGCACGTAACATTTTAACAGTTTTCATCGACGATAAACATTTGACCAATACTTTATAATCCACACATTTTACAAGTCAGTCGCTTACCCAGAAATCAGTGGAGAACTTGCCCTTCACTGGTTTCCTGTAGTCCTCAGGTATAAAGAAGCTTCACAAAGTTTTCCGAAAGCCATCTCACGAGATAATCCTCTAGCGATTTAAAAACATGTGTGAACGAAAAGTTTGGTCTTCGTAAAACTTTAATTAATTTGCCAAATTCTCTGGCTGAGACAGGCGGACATGTTTGTCCTCTATGACTACGTTCCCTGGGAGAAATGAAATTCACTTCGCTCTTCTAGTTTTAGCTCGACAAATTTTGGCTTAAGCCTTTTTAAAACCTACACCTGTTCTAGTAATCATGACGTGATGTTTCGCTTTGGGGTCAGGGTAGTGATGTATTCGGCATAAGCGCCCTACAGTTTTAAATTTTTCATGTATAAGTTCGTGCACGCCTTTACCCATGCAGTGGTCCTGCATAAATCATTCATGTGAGAGATTAAAAAGTCAGAAATAAAATAAAACTTAAAAGAGTAACACGAGGGAGATCTCAACAAGACACTATCAGAGAATGCAGATACACATACAGCTAGCCATATTGCCGGCTATGCAGAAAGAGATACCTTAATATAAACAGATATACAGATCCTTGTATGGGTGAACTGTAGCCAAACTACATTCTTTGTGACGGTCTCAGAGACTTCTGAACACGCATAAGCAGAACGCCATTTAAAGCTATTTATAAATTACTTTATTTGCATGCGATACCTGATTACGGGACACCCCGGACTTGCGTGTTTGGTGGATCAGCGCTTCTACCCACCTGGTGGATCATTTTCGCAATCCTGCGCCGACAACACGAGTCGAATTTTCTTCACCTGCGCTCGAACGTGCACAACTGTCCCTGGCGCATGTTTTCTCCTTCCTTTTATTCGGCGTGTAACGCCTTGTCGCTTTTGCACGGACAGACACTTTCTGAGCGTGGACAGGGAGACTTTGATGCCCTTGTTCAAGGTATGCTCGGGGCAACCCGTGATTTGCTGACATGGGACTCTCTCCAATCAGCGAACCTGACACTTCCTCGGCGGGACTGGAACTTCCGAGGCGAACGTCAGAGGACTCCGTCCTCCATTACTCACCCGGCTCGTCGTTCCTCACTTCATTCTCGCCATCTGTTTGGACCTGAGGCCACGCACGCCATGGAGGATCGAGGTCGTAACCCTCTCAACTTTGTCAAGACTTGCAGCAGATTTTACTTCCCGCAGGCTGGATGCACACAGGTGCCAATGACGAGAGGTATGCATTCCTGAAAAACATCGTCGTCAGCTGCAGCGACACGGCCACCAAACCTCTCGTCCCCGTCGTGGCTGCCCTCGGTCTGCTCCAGCTCCTCCGTCACCTGGCCAGAGCCCTAGGGAGTCTAACAAAATGGACGCTGGCTCGTGTAAGGCCAACATTGTTTGCTTAGTTAGTAAACCTGTGGGTGACTCATGGAGCGGAGGGTAGCCTGGTCGCAAAAAAAGGAAATGTAGTTCTCACACAGGGAACGACACACTTGGGGGGGGGGGGTAACCAACCGTCCCCCAGGTCGGCTGCACACAGGTGCCAATGACGAGAGGTATGCATTCCTGAAAAACATATGTTTTATCAGATGCAGTGTAACGTTATGAACGGTCACGGCACCACGAAGAGACATGCGCCACTGTTTCCTTCAACACTCCACGGACTCATGTTTTTGGTCCATCAAAGTTTTATTTATCGTCGAGTGTGAATCATAGTGGCGGGCCGGTTTACAAGCTCAGTAAATCTCCATGTCTCTCAGATTATCAAACTTCATCCTTCCGAGTCCTTTTTCTCCCTCTGGCCGTCCGAGGCCTACCAGTCGGAAAACCCAACAGGAAACCTCCCTCCTCCCTTTCTCTCTCTCTCTCCCTCTTTCCCCTCTCTGTTTCCTGCTAACTCCGCTAGAGTTTATATAACAGTTTTAACTGTCTACTGCTGACCTTTTCCAATCTGCACGTGTGGCTGTGGTGGGCAACTGCATGCTTGGTGACCCTAGTGGACGATGCATGGTTTGGAGTTCTGGCCCTTTTGTATATAGTTATTGAGTGCTGCGCGACTTAAAATGGTGTGTCTGACCTCTCAGTCATGTCTGACCTGCTAAGTGTTAAGTTCAGGCTCAGATCTGTCTTGGATGGAATGTCCTCTTCTAAACTGTACTGTATGCCCCTCACTAACCTACCTGCTACCTACTGCCTGGCACGCTTATTGTTACAAAGACAGGAGCAACTTAAAACACATGTTTTTATAAATATTAAGATTCTTCCACTTACGTAATTCAAATAAAGCGCATCTTAAAACTCACCCTACTAATCGTTCGTACTAACGATCGATATGTGCCGTTTTTTTTTTTTTTTTTTGTAAAGAGGAGTGTCACTAAAATAGACAAATGTTCACCTGATCCTCACAACAGATTCAAACCATCTGGAGAACTCTTGCTCGGGAATAACAGCGTTAGCAGGAGTATAACGTGCACTGTACTCTCTTAAATGCAGTCACCCCGATAATTGAACTGGAAAAAGAAGTGAGACCCAAGAGATTGCAGCTAAACAGTTATTTTAGCTTTATCGACTGATTAAAAAGCATCTTTCGAACAACGCGTTTTTCCCAGTCTGCAAACGAAAAGTCGGCCTTTGGGCAGATAGATAAAGATAGACAAGAAAGAACGGTGCAACGAGAGAGAGAGAGAGAGAGAGAAGAGGAGAGGGGGGATTCAAAATGAATTCGATATCCCAGTCGTCCATCTTCCTCTCAAAGAGCCCTGTTGAAGCTATACATCCTGAAATTGTTTCTTGAACTGTTGGAAATAAATCTGCGTTGCTTTTTTAATTTATTCCTTACTAATTTCTGGTTTAGAGAAGAGAATGTTTGTGCTTTTTTTAAAGGAATAATTGTTTGCCCTCGATAACATCAAAGCACTTACAGGAAGAACAAATGACGTTTAGGACGAAGTACGTAGCAAGAAAAGCACGGTTAACTCCCCTGAGAATCCTTTTTCTCCGCTCACCTTTTTTCCCCCATCCTCGCTGACTTCACCTGTTACACCTGAGGACTGGTTGTATTCGTGCCGCTACTTTATAAGGGCAGGATGGGGCTGTCACCTGTCCTTGGCTGATAGCAGAGAACAGCGCTTAGTGACGTCTGCTAGTGTCAAAAACACAAACTCTAACCAACACACACACACACACACACACACATTTTCACTCAGCGGGCGTGCGGTGGGTGCGTGCGGTGATGAGTGAGTTAGTGAGTGAAGCGCAGTATACAATTCAACTTGTGTAAGTGCGAATTTCCAACACATATATAAAATACAGGCTACTCATGTATATATATATATATACGTAATACAAAAATGCACACATACATAACGCTGTCTTTTCTTGGTATCTGTTCTCCAGATATGCATGTGGGAATTATGGCCTGGGTGCACTGTACAGAGACAAGGAAAGTTAAGCAATCTATTCAAGCTAACTCATTTGCTTATAAACACTTCTGTTTCCCACTATCGATATCTTCTGACGAATGTCACTTCGCTGCCTGAGACGTCGAGTCACTCACACCTTAGCTTTATTCTCCACAAGTCTGAGCGAGGTGTCGCATAATCTCAGCTATTGTCCTCAAGTTTCAAAGACATATCGGTTCACACAATTTAGAAACCCTTAGCCGTCTTTTACCAAAGCTATGTAGCATTTTTTTCAGACAATAATAAATGCACGCTTGTCAGACTTTTTTTTCTGCTGCAGTTCGATTTATATACAGCTCCAGTTGGCACTACTATAAATACGACTACAGCAGACGACGGGTTTTCTCCACACCTGGTGACGTAGTAACAGTCATTAGTGAAACTTGACAAACGAGAAACATTCGCCAGCCACACGATTCAGCTGACCTTCGTAACAGGTGCGAAGTAAAAACAGCAAGTGGAAAATCTTGTGATTGATGATGTTCACTTGTGATGTAAATCTAGTCCCACTTTCTGTCTCGAATCACAGAGGAGAGTAAATTTTACTGTAGATTGCTGATGTATCATACAACTGTGAGGTTCTGGCTTATTTTCAGCTTACAAGAACAATTCTGAAGAGATCTGTTGGTTGAATGTCACGTGCTTCCTGCAGGAAGCTTTTAACCAGTGAAACTTGAGTGACAACGGTGAGAATTTCCGGGTGACACATATTGACCTGAGGTCAGCGTTTAATTACAGGCAGCACGCGGCAGTGGTTCCAAGACAAAGTGGGATTTCATCCATAACCCGAGGACATGTCTTTACTAAAATCTTTGAGAAGAGTGTCTTACTGGAGGAAGACTCTTCTTGAAATTGAAATAAAATTTAACGACATTAAATAGTCCTTTTTAATTCCAAAAACAGTCCCCGACGCACTCGCCTGTATGGGCGTAGTTAAGGCATTGGTGATAGTCGGGTCTTGGGGAGCGGAAGGAGGAGGCATGGGGGGTGTGAGTGAGCGAGTGAGTAAGTGGGTTAAGTATCTTATTAGATCGATCTCCGTAAGAACGGGTTTCTTATATTATTATATATGTATTAAATACGAAGTATAAAACCATACAGCTACATATGCCGTGTGCAAACATGCTTAAAGCCATCTTTATCCGGTCTGTTCTTCACAAACGTTTACACAAATAATGTACATAAAATATGCTTATGCCAACAGACACAGAAACTTAACACTGACTTATCAACTTACATGACAAGTACTTACTGTTGTTTCCCCAATCACTGTCGTCTGATGATTATCAGTTCACCACTTGAAGGTACGTTCATCTCCACATGTCAGCTTTCCTCATAATTCCACAACGCAGCCAGCTGTCAAACGATCTCTGTTAGCGATCCGTAATACTCGACCTCCGATTGTTTCGAACCGTGGTCAACTTCATAGCGATAACGCTGGCTTGCGAATGATGAAGAGGCTGGGGGTTCGCATCCCGTGTCAGGTTTCCTTCCATGCGGTAGTCTTTTATATACCTTTAATATACGTCGGGGTGTGGTGGGTTGGGCTTGAGGGGGTTGGGGTGGGGACTCTCTCCGTTCTTTTCGACCAGTACCGTTTACAATATTTCCTCTCCTTCCGCCTTCTGAGATAGTCCTTGTTGCATACTCGGCGGAAAACAGCAACTGGCACCGCGCGAAAATATCCATATACGCACAGAACAAAAGGGGGTATATCTTGCGCAATTTGCCAATTTCCGTAAACGCACGTACGTACAGTGCAACCCACTGATATTGGTTCCACACGCTCATGATTCTATAGAGTCACATGCACCCCCCACACCACACTCGATTAGGACGATATCGTGTGACGACGTCTAGAAAGTTTAGAGCTAAAAGGTCCCCAGACTTACATCTAACCCACTGCACAAAAAATGGGATTCGATTTAGTCACGTCTCCATCAGAAAATAAATGGAGATTCACCCTTTTGCTAGAATCTTCTTCGGGCTAAACAAATACCGAAGAAACGTTGTTTTTTTACAAACTCAGACCACAATTCTATTATTTCAACTCACTAAATAGAAACTGTAATGATTTTATATCATATTCCACAATAGTGCGAGAAATTTTACTTGGCGACAAGGTTAAAAAGCTGAAGTGATAGACCGACCGATAGACGAATGGAAGGATCGATGAACGGACAGAGGGCCATGAAGGCAAACAAATAAAGTTCGAGATACACAAATCACAGAAATGAAAGCACACCTCATTTTGAACTCACCTGGTCCGCTTAATTCATGCAGCACACCAACACTACTGGGACTTCGATTTCCTGCAATTGGAGATATGACCATGTCCTGAAGTGATGAAAGGCTCTTTTCATACTGAAGGCGTTAACTGTTCAATAAGATAAAGTCTGGCATTTATCAATACATATAGCTTCATACGCAATTTTCTACTGAGGTTTTCACACTATCTTTGAGTTATTACTCCCTAGTCTAATATTAAACTACGAGTTAAGAGTAAACGCGATCTAAACAATCACACAAGACTCACCTGGAACGACTCTGACTGTTACAGTGTTCTGAACAGACAGTCCTTTTCCGTGAACTGAAAACATCCATTCGCCGCTGTCTTCTTCTTGAAACACTTTCTTCAGTCTGTAGTCATGTCCACCCTTGTCGTTCAGACATTCGCAGTCTTTGCTGCTCGCAGTACAGGTTTCAGGGGTTTTGTTAAAATAACATTTTAAGCCAGAAATGTTTGTTCCCAGAGGCTTGTGGTTGACATAGATTGTGTAAGTTAATGAGTCTTTCTCGTTATCTTCAAATGAAAAGCGGAGCTCAGATGTTGTGTTTGCTTTGAAGACAAAGGGGCCAGAACTGTTGTCAAATATCAGCCCCTGGTGGTCTGACCAAGGATAAAAAATATATAATAAATTGCTGTAATTAAGTTTTTATTTACTAGATACTAACACATTACACGCACGCATGCACACCAACAAAGAATGACAAAGCAGTTAAAATTACATTGTAATTAACTCACTTCGTTCTGATGGTCTGCAAAACGGTGCTGAATAACTGGAGTCTCCAGATCCTAAAACATAGCAAAGCGTCCGTTTTATTCCCTCCATCAATTTAACTTCCACCATCCGCCCATTTGTCTTTTATCTTTAGTCATGGCTTTCACCCCGCACGTCCCCTTCTGCGATAATTATTCATTAAACTACCTTTCTGTTCATCTCTTTGTCTGTCTGTCTGTCTGCCTTCCTGTCAGTCTGTCTGCTTCCCTGTCAGTCTGTCTGCCTGCCTGTCAGTCTGTCTGCCTGCCATTTTCTTGGCCGTATTGTTCTGAATTTCCTATTTCAAGCGATGCACTGTTAATCTCTGATGCAGTCCTTGTACTATTAAGAACGATACTCACGTGAAACAACGGTGAAGTGTACAGATTTATTAAAAGAGAACTCTTTCCCCGCGATTTTAAAATTCCAGTTTCCACAATCTTCTTGTCGAAAAATTGCCTTCAGTTTGTAATGATGTCCAGACTGGCTGCTCAGACATTCGCAGTTTTCGTTGTTCGAAGTACAGGTCTGAGGTGTCCTGGTTAAATAGCATCTTAATCGAGAAACGTTCGAACCCAGATGTTTATGACTGACGAAAACTGTGTAATTCAGAAAATCGCTCCTGTCGATATCATCAACTGAGAAGTACACTTCAGAAACTGCGTTCGCTTCGAAGACGAAAGGCCGCGTGGCGTTGATGATTGTAAGTGTCGGCGACCCTGTACGGAAAATTAAAAATTCTCAGCACAAAAATAGTTGCAAATTTAAGACCCGAAGAGCTTAATGCCTGGTTCAATAAGGTCTAGTCACACACAGTCCGAAGAGCTTAATGCCTGGTTCAATAAGGTCTAGTCACACACAGTCCGAAGAGCTTAATGTCTGGTTCAATAAGGTCTAGTCACACACAGTCCGAAGAGCTTCATGTCTGGTTCAATAAGGTCTAGTCACACACAGTCCGAAGAGATTAATGTCTGGTTCAATAAGGTCTAGTCACACACAGTCCAAAGAGCTTAATGTCTGGTTCAATAAGGTCTAGTCACACACAGTCCAAAGAGCTTAAGGTCTAGTCACACACAGTCCAAAGAGCTTAATGTCTGGTTCAATAAGGTCTAGTCACACACAGTCCAAAGAGCTTAATGCCTGGTTCAATAAGGTCTAGTCACACACAGTCCGAAGAGCTTAATGTCTGGTTCAATAAGGTCTAGTCACACACAGTCCGAAGAGCTTAATGCCTGGTTTAGTAAGTTTTAATCACACACAGTCCTAGTGCGATAATAGTTTAGCGTGGCGCAAAATCGCGTGGTCATTTGACAAATTTCGTTCACGTTCACCCACTTAGTCAGTGATCAAACCCAATGTTCTAGAACTTGACAACAACAAGATAAACATAAGGGCATCTAGAAATTAAGATGAATTTTAAAATCAGTTTCCAGATTCCTCTGATACCACCCTTTTATCAATACATTAGAAAGGTCAAATGTAATTTGCCTCCATCCCGACAATGCACCAAGAAGATTTGAAATTACGTTGATTAGGTACCACTTTATTTTGAACTTACCGTTTAACGATGTAACGCTCAGTAGCAGCATTAGACAAAAGACGAACATTCTCGGTCACGAAATGACTCAGCTGACTTATGCGACAGATTCACCAGAGAAAACAGCATCTGGAGCGTCCTATGACAAGGTCTGGTCTCTGGTCTGACGGGACTGCGTCTTTTCCTCCCGTCGGAGTATTTAAGTAAAGTACATGTTACTTAGCTTGCAGATGCGGCTGTTGTGTGAGGAAAGCTTGACTTCATCTGACTCAGGAAAGACTCGGGAGAGCAATTGCCTTAAACTCGGGGCTTCCCGCAACAAGCTTACTGCAGCCACTGAAACTAGCGAGAAGACCACGGGAAGTTCTCAGTGACCTGTGTTCGTCGTCAGCTTCTGCACAGATGTTTAAATGTCGACTCCGCCTCGACAACGGATGTCACGAGAAGTTTCTTTCGCAGTCACAAAAGGAAATTTCTTTCGATGCTCCGGAAGTATTCGCGGGACAAAGGAAAGATGTTCCCGTGACCTTCTAGGTCATAGAGGAGTGGGGGTGTTTGAGACCACCACTCTTCCGTGGGTCAGCATCGTGAGGATGGCGCCCGTCTCCTCTTCTTGGCTGCCTTGTGCTTCCCTAACCCAAACGTCACGCACCCATTGGCTGGATTTGGGGTGAACTGGGGAAAGTGGGCTGGTTCACACAAGCCGCCTGTGGTCACGATTTGGATTCGGAAAATCTAAACTCTCGCTTTCCCTAAAAGGAGAAAAAGACAGACAGAAAAGGTGATGATGATGATGATGATGATGATGATGATGATGATGATGATGATGATGATGATGATGATGATGATGATGATGATGATG
>SMGT01001280.1:5514-21823 GCA_004794575.1 Lanistes nyassanus | reverse complement strand
CACACCTGGAATCTATGGTGCAATCTCCTTGACCCACCAGACCCCAACACGTGACACATAATGCATAAACATTGAAATGAATGTATGACCGTGTGTATTTATGCTCATTTTTAGTCCATGGATGGATAGATGAAGAAATAATAATACCCATTAGAGGTGGTCGTGCCTACAGAAACACCGTTAAACACCAGTACCGTCTTAAAACGGTACGGTTTACTGGAACCGTCTTCCTACCGGGGGGGGGGGGGGATGTCGCTGAGCGGAGTTCGCTTGCCCGAGCTAGTTCAGAGGTATGGGAAGAGGAGACGAAGTGTTGAGAGTGGGGTAGGTTGGGTCTTTTAGTTCTGACAAAACATACATTTACAAAAACATACATCTACAAAGAAAATAAAATATCGAATACATAAAAAATATTGCAGCAGTCTGAAGACGAAAGAGAAAATATTTCGAACACAGTGGAAAACAATCGAGAAAAGTCTCGTTTATAGAATTTTTTTAACGGTAAGTGAAAGAGACAAAAGTTGCATATATCGCAACTCACTTGTTCTCACGCTTCTGTGAGTCTTAAGAAGTTTGCTTAAATAATCAAATCTTGGAAACAAAATGCAGAAACAGAATACTAAATACTAAAACAAAAAGAGGATAGAGTGAGTAATAACAATAATAAACCAAAAATTAATAAATATAAAGGACCGTAAAAATCTAATTCCTGGAGGTTTAAAAAAAATTTCTAGTGCTTTCTTACGGGACAAAATGTTTTGCATACTCTAGAGATCACAAGACAGCTAAAAAACAGACATGTGACAACACCAACACTATATATGTATATATAATATGTAATAAACAAAATATTGACGTTTTACACATCTTTTATATATAATGGTCAATAAAAGCTTTTAACAGAGCGCATACCTAATTTCCTCCCCTGCGTACGTTATCATGATTGTCGCCAGGCGCGCTGCGGGCAGAACCGTCCCTGATTTTTATAAAGTGGTGACGCGGGAAGAGTCAGCTCTTTGGGAAAGCAGTCAAAGATCATGTGACCGCGCACCTATAGTCTTTCTGTATTAGGTGACGTTTAAATTATTTCTATACGGGAGATTAGAGAGAGTTAGTAGAGTGTCTGGTCAGTGATCCGTGACAACTAGAGAAGCAGGATTGTAAATATAGCCTTTGATCCAGAAATGTTTTAGTCAAGGTGCAGAGGTCATTCTGTTTGATGGCCAAAGATGTGTTCAAAGATGAATAAACAAAGGTTCACAGCAATATGTGGGACTGACCAGTTGTCACTACACATGGGTGATCGACAACGCTATATTAGGAACCCGCGCTGAGAGCTAAAAGCTACTGGCCAGACAGATGCATACCCTGTGAAACTAGGTGAGTGACATTGTGTGGATATCGTTTGTGGATATCGTGTGTGGACATCGTTTGTGGATATCGTGTGTGGACATCGTTTGTGGATATCGTGTGTGGACATCGTTTGTGGATATCGTGTGTGGACATCGTTTGTGGATATCGTTTGTGGATATCGTGTGTGCTTATCGCGCTTTATAACAAATGCCTTCTTATCCTGTCGTCAGCAAATCTCTTCCTCCTTAGTGAGCAGCAGTTGTCTGTGTTTATTATTTTCATCTGGTAGGAACAAGGCTTAATGTGTCGTTACTGAAGCATTTGAAAGAAAAAGAGAGAGTTGGAAAAAAAAAGAATCCCAGGAGGAAGGGGAACATTAAGTTACAGTCACAGACAAGGGGAAACGAGGGAAAGATTCTTTTAAATGTCGCTCCCATCTAAAAATTAAACAAAAAAGAAAAGTCCAGGCAGGAAAAGGCTATAGGTGCAGATACATTTCAGTGTCACATCCGGGTACAGGGTGGGTTCCTGTGTATAAGGAAAACAAGCAAACCAACCGAATCCTGTTTGAGATCAAAATTAAGGAACCCCTCTAGAAGTACTTATAATGTTTTTCAAAGATTCCAATTTTCACGCTTCAAGGGAGGGCGGGAGTCTCCAGTTTTCTCGCTCTGGTGTCAGGTATGTAGCTTTGTTTACTCCGCAGTTATAAAAAAAAAGTTTTTATGTGCAAATTCTCGTAAGTACAGTCATACAAACGCAACACACACCATTAACAGATCGGGAAGCGAGAGAAGAGCGATGTTTTGACTCTGTAAAGTGTATTTTGTTAGTAATAAAAAATATTTTGGAGACGTTTCAGAAAATGTTTCATCTAACACGTTTAAAAATGTTGTGTGGGGGAAGTGTACTTTTAAAATGTACCCCCCTTAAAAAAAGACATCGACAACAACAAACTTTCTTACCTTTAAAGGAAACCAAACGGCAAGACATCTCTCTCCAGCCAGGACAATTAAAATGAAGTTTGGAAACAATGTCAAGATCTCCCAGATTCCCTCGTCTACTGGGCATAATGCGTATGTCAACATTGGTGAGATTTTCCAGGAGTAGATACTCAACATAACAAAAACAACAAACAGACCGTCAGCAACCGCCAGCACACAGAAGTACAAGGATGAAGATGTAAACGGCTTCATGCGCAGAATCACCAAGAAGCTGACGACACTTCCGGGAAGGCCGATAATAAAATTTAGCGATGGAAGGGCGTAGTAAATTCTCTCTGTGTGCACTATGATGGAATAAGTCAGATATATCAAAATTCGCTTGAGAATCTCCTCTTCTAAGCTCAGAGTCACATTCCCGGTCATGACGTCATCTGCAAGAAAACAAGGACAGGACGTGGTTTAAGGCAGACATTGAAAGATGGTTTCGCACAAATACGCAGTCACACACACACACACACACACACGCATAGGCGCTCGCACTCGCACTCGCACACGCTGTGATCTTTAGTGTCCGACAGAAGAACTAATTTACATCGTAGACCGTGACGTAATTCATTACTAAAAGTCATTTATCCGCCTGCAAAGGAGCAACAATTACTAGAGCCAGAGAAGTTACTGATCAAGATTACCATTCATACCATTCATGCGCGCTTCTCATCAACACACGTTGTACATACTGCCTTATCAGGTAATTTAACTTTAACAAACACAAATCATAATGTTGTAAAAATACTTCTCCCTCATACTAAAGAATGACTCATAAACAGAAAAATGATTTATGTATCCCGTATTTGGTCGTTGTCGTACATCTATTGGTAAACCTGAAGGCGAAAAGAACCCCCTCTCCCCACTTCCCTACAACCTCTTCACACAGACCGTTAAAAACTGCCCCTACTCAGCCGTTAGTGTACAGGGGGATGTAGCTTTGACGATAGGGAGGTGTTGACTAATTAAACTGTTTGGGGGCAGAGGGTCATTGCCTGATACTAAGAATAATTAGACACATCTGACAATATTCTACTTCCACTATCCTCTCCAGTGCACTTAAAACAAGAATGAAAATTAGAACTTTCAACTGCAGGAGGGTTGCGAACCTATACCATCAAAAGCAAGGTTATCCGCTATACGACATTTCGATAAATTTGCAGTTTGTCAAATGAACCTTACAAGAATTGACTTTCTTTCATGTAAATCATCCCACATTAGAATCATAATCGTTCAATGTGAAAGGATTTTACATTAGTCTACTGAGTAACGACCTAGCAGACGAACATTTCCCTTTCACTCATAGCGCTGTTCAAATGGTGGAACAGCGAAGTCACTTGCGTCAAGTAGCCAATCAGGTGGGTTTGCTGCGGTCCTTCTAATTTTCCATTTAGGAAAAGCAAATTCGTGTCCCGCCTTGCCTCTCCACACCGACACCATGGGGCGGAGGGGGGGGGGGAAGGGCACAACATGCATCTTGTGGAGATGCTGATTGAGTCTGTTGTGCCCACTGGGTTGAGAACACTCAAGCGGAAGATCACCACCTGTTGCGACCTTGAAACCAGGTGGTAGCTGCCCGTCAGGCAAATAAAGAAAATGTTTACTTTCCTGGCAGAGGGTTGTTGCTGTCAGGGTGGTGGGGTCAACCAACTGTTTTAAGCTCACGCATAATAATTTTTAATCAGGATCTACATTCTTAACATTCTTACCTGAGAACGACGTCGGGGAGTTGATTTCAGTTGACTGGGTCAGTAGGTCAGTGTTCTTGATCGTGGAAGTCCGATTCATCTTCGTAATCATAACTGCACAATAGAAGACTACTCAGCATAACAAAAAAAAACAAACAAACAAATAAACAAAAACAAAAAAAAAACCATTTCAAAATACCCAAGAAAACGTAAAGGGAAGGTAAATAACAACATCTTGGTATAAACTTCAGTCGGTCTCTGTTTAAACATTTTTGTTCGGGTCTTATTATCGTATTCTTGCTCGACCCTTGGTTTGCCATTATTGTGATGGGGTTTTTATGTGGGGCAGTTGTGGAGCTGGGGTTCAGCCATTTAATACACAAAACGGAAAGTATCGTGTTCAGCTTCTTGGAGGTTGTGTATAGACTGTAGCGTCAAACAGGATCTCAATATTTTCAGAAAACGATGAACACTAAGAAAGCGATATTGATCTCACCTTGTCCTACGGAGATGGGACTTTGATGATAAATTTCTAGTAACCCAGGGGTATTATTCCAGTGACTTCACAGAACACCCAATAAATTTCTAGTAACGCAGGGGTAATTATCCAGTGACTTTGCAGAACACCCGAGTTTATAAAAAGAGAGCACGTCTCGCACTATCACGCATTAGGAGCCATCAGCGGATATAACTGAGCTGTGTAGTGCTTGTTATGGTATTTCTCTGTCATGTGTCTAGAGGTACTGGTTTATCCTCGTTAACTAGAGTTACAACAACATAAAAATGTGTCAAGAAGGGGAAAACTAGCAATGCGATTGTTATGATTTTTCTGGCGTCTCGTTGCCTACCCAATCAGGAGGTAGAGCAAATTGTTACGGTCGGCCGATTGGCTCGGCAAAACAGTCACCCGGGAGAACGCGCAGTGGAGAGGGGAAGGTAGCCGGCTGAGAGCGAGGGGAACCCCCACCCCGTCTCCCGTTTGACCCGTCACCCTGAGAGGGGGTCGGCTGCGAGGTGGGGGGCGAATAAGAAAGGGTAGAAAGCCTATTCGCGTTTTTCTTGCAAGTCCGAGCTCGGACCTATCTAGGCACCCGACTGCAAATGTTGATCGCCGAATGCCGAAAGTAACTACAGGAGATTACGACCATTGTCCCCGACGTGGACGCAAGAGAACCAGCAGACTTCTGCAACAGGGGTGACTCTAGTCCGGTGGAAAAAGAACTCGTGCACTTCGGACCGTTGCTGAGATCGTGGAGCTGAGAGACGTGGCGTCTGCGCACAACTTACTAAAAAGAGGACAGCGATAATATTCTATTCTATTTATTTACAGTTACAACACAGAATATTTCACTACACAATGAATGATGCTCCAATATACATCTACTGACATATATAGAACAATCACTCGCACTCTCATATATTTATCCCAGTGACGCTATACGTATCTACACGCACACGTTATTTACCCGGTTATGAATTTTACCGTACCGATACTTCACATCGGTGAACACAAGGAAAATCGTATCCTTGCTAAAATCACTCAGAAAATGATGTCACGCCGACGTCTTAACACGCAGTAAGATCGACCGACGATCACAAGAGATAACCGTAAGTATTCTACAAATAACTAGTCGCGTTGGACAACCGACAAATCAACAAGTTTGATGTATACTTTCTCCTAAGCTTGTTCAAGAGAACTATCTTTGAGTTACGATCGTGTCTTACTTTCCTACACTGTACGTAAACTCACTCACGATGCTGGATAGGAATACCGCAGACGCCACGTCTCTCAGCTCCGGTCCGAAATGCACGAGTTATGTTCCCGACTGACAAGAGTCACCCCTGTTGCAGAAGTCTGCTGGTTCTCTGTGTCCACGTCGCAGTAACGATCGTACTCTCCTGTAGTAACTACCCCAGAACTGTTGAGTGTGTTCGGCATTCGGCGTTAGCATTCGGCTGCCTTTATAGCCTGAAGCCTGACTTACAAGAAGGCACTACCCGTTCGGGAGGGTGAGCTGTAGCCCGGAGGGTTGTTCACCCCCCTCCCAACCAACCCCCTCTCAGGGTGACGGGTCACCCGAGGAAGGGGGGAGGTTGCCCTCGGCTCTCGGCTGACTACCTCCCTCGCTCCACCACGCCATCTCCCGACTAGCTGATTTAGCGAGCCAGTCAGGTCGACCGTAACAAGTTGCTCCAGGTATACGTCACACATATCAGCCCAGTGGTAACAGCGATCGACAGACACCCGTCCCGTCACGATTATGTAGGTATACGACACACATATCAATACAGTGGTAACAGCGATCGACAGACACCCGTCACGATTATGTAGGTATACGACACACATATCAGTACAGTGGTAACAGCGATCGACAGACACCCGCCACGATTCTGTAAGTATACCTTGTTCTCGCAAGGAAAAGGTCAAGGAATTTGTTACTGCAAAATTGACACCATTCCCAAGCCAACGCTCAAAACGGTATGTAAATATAAACATTTCTAAAAGACCTACAATGGTCAATACACTTCTATATTACTATTGTTTAATATTGTTATTTATGCTCAAAACCAGTAAAAATCATTCTATAATTTATTTTTATGTTTTCAATTCCGTTTTTTTACAATTCAAATATCTCTTTTAAATATTTTTTGTCATATAAACCTCATCTTAATGCAAGAACTATCTGACATTTCTATTACAAAAAAACCTAGTTTAAAAAATAAATACGAGATTTGCGAAAAAAGGTAATAATGCATTTCATAGAGTAGAAAATTATAAGACTGAATCCAATAGATGGTTAGACAAGGGGGCCGGTCGTTTCGTCCACAGTTTTCCCCTCTGAGTTAGAGAAAGAGGGAGAGAGGAAGAGACAGAGACAGACAGACACAGACAGACAGACAGACAGACAGACGCGAAGAGACAGAAAGACACGAAGAGAAAGAGACAAAGACAGAGAGAAAAAGAACAGAACTACTCAAGTTGTGCACGAAATGGACCGTCACACTTATAAGGACCTCACAGAGTGGCGGCAAACTGTAATTGTTGCTGTCACCATACTAGTAAATTGCAAACAACATTAATACATTTTGCGGGATATAGTAAGGCATGTTGCCACGAGTTGGGGTCTGGCGGGTCAAAGTGATTGCTCCTTAGTTTCTAGGTGTGACCCATCCACGACTCTCCGGCCCCAATTAAGTCCTTTATTATCCCCTTGCTCAAGCCGCCATCTAGCTGCTCACGTCATCACCAGGACAGTTTGGGTTCCTGTTCACACTTCTGATCAGGGGTGCTGGCTCTAGAAGCAAGGGGCAAGGTGTTACCCTGGCCTGAGGCACAGCTGAGAATGGGGACCTAGTGTAACTAAATTGAGAGCTGGCTGTGTAAGACAAGCATTGTTTACTAGTTATTATACCAGTGGGTGATTCATGCACTCGAGGCTAGCCTGCTCAGTTCAAGGAAGGAAATTTCGTGCTCTCTCAGGGAACGACACGTAGTGGGTGGGTTGGGGGGGGGGGGGTTAACCAGCCTCCCCGGTCCAAGAGTCACTGACATCAGGTGACAGCACGGCGACAACCGATCACGAATGCATTAGTAATGTCCGGTTGGTGGATTTGGAAACTCGAGATGCCTGTTTATGGTTCATGAGTGAATATCCACGTGATGCTGTTTACAAGGGTAGAGGCACGTGAGGAGGATAGACCATGTGATGTAGAGGGCGTTGGAGTAGGGAGAAAAAAGGGGGACTCTCGGTCTGAGAAAAAAGAAACAAGGAAGAAAGGAGAGAGAGAAAGACACAGATGGAAGAAGCTTGCTCGGGCTTACGCCCTGCCCATTGGGCTTATGGGTGCTTGGCCATGGGACTTAGAAAGTTTTGACCACAAAGGCCCAAGGCAGGAGGTAGCAGGCAGAAGACGGAAGGGCACAGTGGAGGGTGGGCCACAGGGCTGTCCTCTTCGTGCGCCTCCGCTGCAGCTGTACGACGGAGCTTTACTCTGGAAGAAGCCACTGCCTTTAGCGGCCAGGCAAAGGTTAGAGTAGTAGAAGGGCAGGTTCAGTCTGAGTCACTAATAGGGTAGACAGTAGAGATAGAGAAGAGGTCCAATGATAGCCACTAGACTAGGGAACTGGTTGTAGGGTTAAGCCGGCCACACACTGAAATGATAAACAAATAAAGTTTGGGACGTGCACTCCTAGGTTGGCATCTTCACGATCGGATGAGCTAGGGTGTATGTAAGGAAGGACGGTGCCAAGAAGCATTACACTAGCTCTAGAGCAGGTGTCAGGCTGGCCAGGTGTGGGTAAGTTAAAGTGTAGCTTTCAGATAGGTGGGGATAGACTGTCTAGGTCAAGAAACCGATCGCCACAAAGAACGCAATGAAAACACAACGCACTGATCTGATAGATTTTTCGTTTTTGATGTTAAAATGTTCTGATTTTATTAATAGTAATTGCCATTATTGTTTGCACTCCTTATGATCTTGTCATTATTGTTTGCACTCCTTATGATCTATCTATATGACGCCTTAGCAAACTGTCGATCAGAACCGGTGGAATAAAAATCATTGATCAGGGTATAGTAGACACTAACGGCAAATCATGTCAATCGCTTGTAACTGTGGGAAAATACAAAGGAAGTATTTATAGGAATTCCAACTCCTGTTTGGGAATCAACTCACCATAAATCAGTGAACCAATCTTGGGTTTACATTGTTGCAGGGTATCTCAGTAAATGTGCAAGTGTGAAAATATTTAAATAGTATATGTAGTGGTAATATAGATTAAAAACAAATAAGCACGCACACGGCACCAGGTTCCAAATATCAGAATATTTTAAAATATGCATGAGTGATATATGGAAATACTGTGGCCTAAATTTGTTGTTACGTCATATCACCCCGACTCACACTCTCCGACAACCGAGGCCAACGAAAAAGTTCTACAATCTTTTTATTTTCTACTTTGCTGCTTGGCTGCCCGAGAGTCTAAAACATCTGGCAACACGTCTAGCGACCTTTACTACAACCTCTGCTCGTTGTGTTTCTATCCGCCTCATAACCGTTGGAGCTGTATCAGTCGCTAGCTCCAACAACAGGCATCAAAGGTTTTGCCTTCCATCCTAGCTCACAGCTTCGCCTAGTTCTAAGGCATTCTCTCTGCCCTCCCTAAGTCTCTATGTGTATCTGTGTCCAAGTCGCTGGCACGGCCTGGTTAAATGCAGGCAATCGTGCGCTAGGCATTCTGATTTATCGCTCCAGGTGCTGGTCTGCCCGCTGCCTGCTGAACCCTGGCTGGACAGACCTATGCAGCCCTCTGGGGTAACTCGAGCTGAGCGCTTTTGTCGTTAGCCCCGAGTTCCTGGGTTCTCCGCTCATGCAACTAGCCCGACAGCTGTTGATTGCAGGCAGCTGATGGCCCACCCGTTATTATAGGAGCTCGTCGTAAAACTAATGTCCAGTGCAGTGTCAGGCCACCGTATCACCTTTCGGACCACCCAGCACTGTGACGTGACGGGCCGTACCTTACTGGACTCAACTTCTCCAAAATTACTGGACAAACTTTTAGGGTGATCTCGTAAATGTAGATTTAATTGAACAGTCGTCACCAAAACCTTTACTGACTCAGGTTTCTACACCAAAGGGTGACGACGCTATGAAATAATGATAATAACTAGAGAAATCTACCGAGGGAAAAGATTCTCATACTCTGACACGTCCGCTCAGTCTCTCACAGGCAAAACACTACTAGCTCAAGAGCCCCCACCCTCGTAAAAGACACAACTGTAGCGAACCGTTATTCAACATATATTTCAAACACTAACTGGCTCGACAACATCAAATATATCTACAGATTGTTTACAGAGAATCACCGTGCTCGTGTCTAGGGTAAGACGCTGCCTGATTACGTCATACCGCGAGGAATCAGACAATGAAGATAATCAATCTAAAGCAAGATGGAAATCAAACTGCAAAACGGCCTATGATCCCGCTCTCTACGCTGAGTCAATAAGTGACCGACAACAGAGCACCTACTCTTGTCACTACTGAAACAACTATTTATGCGATACACAACTCTGAAGCTATACAGACTGAATCAATAAGTGACCAACGACAGAGCACCTACTCTTGTCACTACTGAAACAACAACTTCTGCGATACACAGCTCTAAAGCTATTAATAAATGTCCAACCACACAGCACCTACTCTTGTCACGACTGAACCAACGGCTTTACTGCAATACACAGCTCTAAAGCTGTTCAACGACTGACAATGAAGTTATGACACTGTAAAACCAGCACTACCGCTACCTCCCTTTTGACGTACGTCTGGCCACTAGCTTATGAAGTCTCCTGTCTCTGGCAGGATAAAACCACCTATCTTAAATCAACACGAGTCCCAGACTCTAAGATAATTTTATGGTAAGAGTAATCCTTTACTTAAAAGGCACATCCAGTAGTCAACTTACACGTCATTACGTCGGCTTGTCAGCAAAATACAGCCGTAGTATCTGGCAAAAACTGGAGTTCTCTTCGAAGTGTCCTGGCTAAGATGGTGAGGGGTAGAGGTCCGTGGGTCTACACGTGTCCGCTTCACTAGGTCTCCTTACATTGACTCTCTCTCCATGCCCCGTCCGAGTCTCTGTCTCTGTCACCAAATGTCCAATGCTTAAGTACCCTGAGCTTTCTCGTACTGCGTTTCCAGGAACCACCCATTCTAGTTCAAACCAGTTCGGGCAGACTAGGTTGGGGCGGAGCTATCAGCCTGTCATGGCTAATGACGAAGCGCACCCCTTCCAAAGTGTCCAGAAAGGGGAGGAGCTAGCAGGCTAAACTAAGAGTGACAGGTGATAACCTAGGAGTGACATGTGACAAGCACCTGGCTAGTCTTGGAAGGCTAGCCTTACTAGGCAGCTGCTGCCTCTAGTCACATGAGGGTAGAAGTGTAGGGACAATAGCAATATCGTTACATTGTTATCCTCCTCCTTAAAACGCTCTGAACACACTAATAATAGTTCTTGCGTGCCCTTTGTTGAAATCTTTTTCTCCTAGTTTGCAAAAATCAGTTCCATGGTGGCCAAGATTGTAGGAAAACAGTCAAGAGAAAAAAGTAAAGGAAATAAAGTTAAGGTAAAAGTCAACAGGAAAAAAGTGAATGTCTTTCACTGTCTCCCCACCCCCACCCCACCCATCGTGAAAAGAAGTCAAACACTTATTTTAACTTTTCCCCTGTTACTTATTTTCTCAACCAACTTTACTCATGGTCTGTGTTCCGAACTGGTGACTTGAAATGAGAGGTCGATGTCATTCGTGCGTCATTCCGTTCCTGGAAGATTTTGCACCAAACAGGTGAGCGGAGTACAGATTGTTACGCAAGCACACGCAAAGAACGCTAAGTCTTTAAAAAAAATTGCACTCCGAGTATAAGTGATCACAACAACGGCATCACTGTTTCGGTGTGAGAAATGTGGAACTCGGAAGCTTATATAGCGCAATATCCCGGCAATATGCAGGGCGCCCTGCGTTTTACGCAATATGGATAAACAAAACAACTAAAGTATAAAAACGCTACACAAACAAAACCTTTAAAAAACACATTACAACGATGGAAAACGTATAAGTACAACCATAAACCTTTAACGAGACGATAATAAAACAGAGGACATAAACACGAGTAAAACTTGTTTAGAAATACTATAAGCACGATAAACAACGCCAACAATAGTACAGACTAAAATACTGAAACATAAGCGCAACAACCTTAATAGTTAATTGAATAGATGGATACAGATGAAGTGCTGCATTTTCACTTTTAATGTTACTTCAGCTCCTCTACAACAAACCCATGTACCCTCTTCTAGCTTCACTGGGGTCCCTTCTGTAGTCGACGTCACACTTGGGGTTTTCCGACTTTTACCGAAGATTTTATTTATTATTTTATTTTTTTGGCGATAGTTTCGATTTTACCTTCAAAATCAAAATCTGCTTATTAAAAAATCTAAGTAGTGACAGATAAGAACTCCCTGATAGAAAAGTAGAGGGTTTACACCATAGATGTTAATAAAATATTTGAATATGTCCACTCGGGGTGTCCACTTAGTGGCGTGTTCGTGTAGTTAACACGGGTATGGCTTCTGCCGTCTCTGTCCTGACTGGTTGATGTATGTAATTGTCTCGACGACCACGTGCATGTGAATGCAAGAATGTATGAACGACAGTTTAGAATAAAAGGACTGGTTAGCAACGCCAAGTCATCTTTAGTCAAGTCTCCTGTGAGAACATCTTTAGCCGAATCTCCTGTGAGAAGATCATCTTTAGTCAAATCTCCAAGGAAAAATCGCTTACCAAATCTGCCTGTGGAAAACGGGCTCATCTGTTGGCCAAATCTTCAACTGGAGATCTGCTGTGAGGAGACGCAGGTGTCTTGTGGAAAAGTCTGCTGAAGGCTGAAAGGTGCACTCTTTCTGTATAATTAAGGTGTCCCGTTTTGCTGGACCTAGGTGAAGTCTAGTATCAACAGCACAAGTCTTGAGTGGAACAGTCGCCTACTGTGCAAGGAAATCTGCGAGGGTGTAGGATCCTTCCACTCCGATGTGGGACTCTTGCACGTGTTCCTCGGCTGTGGAAAATCTCTCCGCTGACCGGGCGAGAGGAGGACCGCAGAATGTAAAGGAGGGAGGTCGAAAGACCGCGGGCAGACAACCGTCTAAAGCAAAAGGGAAAGATCCAGCCTTAAAGGGAGGCTGCTTGCAACCGAGCTCCAGAAGTGAGCTCAGAGGTCGAAGGTCGATCAAGGAACGTCGCACAGCGGGGTGGTTGTTGGGACAGCAGTGAGAGGACTTGTGTCTCTCAGTAAGCTGTGTCCAGAGGCATAAAGGACAGGAGAGGAAAACGGTGATACGAGTCTGGTTCTAGCAAGGACCAGCCAAGAGGACTTTCTGACGTCAGCCTTCCAGGACAAAAGAGGGGCGCCCTATTTCAGAACAGATTTCTTTATGGGTGTGCGAACTGTACGAACTACCAGGTGAAAGTGTTGTGTGTCCTGCACGTGGTCATGGTGCGCGTGCAGTGAAACAGGTATGTGTGTCTTCGTTGTTGCGATAGTAGAGCAAGTGGTGGCATGAAACGCACATTAGTTAACCAGAAACAAAGTCGGGAAGTCAGTCTGTCAATGAGCCTGGATTACACTCATCAACAATTTTTTTTACAAAACTCATGTGACTGACAAAATTACTCATTTCTTATCAATGTTTGTGCGCTCAACACGAATAAGACATTCAAAATGGAAAATTGTCTCTAATTTTTTTGTCATTTCCAATAATTATTGTTTACATCACAAAATGCATATCAATGGTAATAGGCCTATGGTTAATACCTGTAAAAGAAATTAAGTTACATAATATAATCTTACGGTCTTTCCAAGCTGGACCTAGACATATATACCTGTCTTCTACACAATGGAAGTCTTACAGTATCAAAAAAAAAAAAAAACAACCTGATCGAGTTCAGTGCGTGCTGTAAATCTCAGTGTGCTATTGGCCATCACCTGTATAAAGCAGAGTCCCAGGTATATACAATGTATGTTGACGAGAAGCTGCGCGTGAATTTAAATGCTAATAAGGTCGATCACAGGGGGGCAGTTTTTTTAAAAATGACAGCAGGGAATTTGGCTGTTAACTTTACCTGATCCGTGCGTTTGTATCTATCTCTTTTTCGAACCCTCCCTCCCTCGTTGCAATGAGTGAAAAGTATCTGTACTGTTGACTCAATCTCTCGGCTATTTTACTGTCTCTTGCTTTCACAGGTTGAATAACTACGAAGTGCGGAAGTGACGTAGAAAGACAGACGGCGTTCGTGAGCAGCCTTTGCACCCACCCGCCGATTACATTCACGTAAGCAGTCTCAGGATGTGCGCTGCTGCGAACCTCAAATCGAATCCAAATTATTTAGCACCAGCGGAAGCAATGCTCATAAATCGTTTGGATCAGAAAACAAAACGCTGCAAGGAGCCCGGCCTTACGACACACATCAGCGGGTCCTGACAGCGATCGACAGACGCCCAACAGCTCTATGTAAGTACACGTTGTTCTCACTGCAGACTTTTCCATCAGCATTACCAAGCCATCACTCCAAACGGCAAACAAATACATCTTTTGAAAACACTTTAATGATGAATGCTGCCTACTAGTTTATTATTGTGATAAATTCCTGATGTATTCTGGAAATGTGCATATAAGTAAACATAATAAGCTTACATTAACTTGAGATTTCAACAACTTAAGATATAACAAATAAAAGAACCAAGGTTGATGTGCGAACGACTAAAGAGTTTTTTCCTTGTTGTACTTATCCTCGCAAAAATTGCAGTTTAATTTGCAGTTTGTGAGCTGTAAGCGAACTGTATTACAGAATGATGCCTAAGTGAACGTTCGGTTATGCATCTCGGGTCTGTGCGCCTGCTATCATGTTGAGATCAAAAGGACAGACTGCACAACACATGACGATAATTAAACGAAAGTGGGAAGAAATGCAAATGAAACATCTAGAGAAAAATATTGGAATCGACTGGCCACCGCTGACTCCATTTGGTGCAAGTTCTAGAGTAAAGGTCGATTTTAACTGATCTACGTGACCTTTTATTACAGCGACATGGGGGTGAGTGTGAGGAGTCCTTATTGCCTTGAAGTTTACCGACAGATTTACACAAAAGCCGTTGATCAAGACAAACTAAACGTTAATAAATATATTGTCTAGGTAAGACAAAACATGTTTTAGTATGAGAGAGAGGATTACATGTGGGTATATGGCAGGGACATTCTCAGCAAGCCTTACTACAGTATTTGTCTAAGGGGGTGTCTTGTGAATGTGTAGGCAAAACAAGACAACCACTAGCCCAGCCTGGTTTATATTTAAATGCTTCAGACAAGACTAGACTCAAAAAAGGCGAGTTCAAATATGTCCTTATGTACTTTTATTGTATAATAGTTTTGCTATGTACGAATGGAGTCAGAGTCAGTCGCATCAATCTCAGATGCAGTTATCTGAGGAACTTCCTAACAACGTTTCAGTGGTGGTGGTGGTGGTTATTTAGAGGGACAGTGCTTCCACCTCGCGGTGATTTCGCACTATGGAGGATGGGGTCCTATTACTAAACTATGCACTGAAAGAACCACCAGACTGATGGCTGCAGTAAGATGGTCAGTGCAGAGAGGCAGTTTAATATGCGGGGAGATGGCCGAATGGAGTTTGCACAATGTTTAACTCCAGGAAATAATCCTTGGCCATACCAGGGTTCGAAGCAGCAGCCTTCCATCTGCTAGTCCGCAGCTCTCCCAACTGAGCTATCCAGGCCCCCTTCATAACGTTACGGGACCCGTTTAGACATACAAATACACACAACTTCAGCCTGACCAGAATTGTATGGGATAAGCTCCGCCCCTTTTCGCTTGCAAACGAGGCTGAGCGATCTGGCGTGACGCGCGGGCGTGCGGTAGGCAGCTTGAGCCTGCGGAAGTCAAGGTCACGTGTGACGCATGTGCAGTTGTTGGTAGTGCTGCAAGAGCAGTATGACTGGAAAAGGATTCTTTGAAAGTGAGTAAATCTGTTTTTGTGACTTTTCTGTATGCATGCCACTGGAACAATACAATGTTTATATTGTATTTATCATTTTCTTTTTGCTGCTTTTACAATTTGTGTTTGGTTAGATTAGGGAGAATTGAAACTTTCAAAAGTGTGACTAGGGAAAAAATTGCAATGAGCAATGGCCTTAGTGGATCTATTTTTAATTAATAATTATACCTATACCAGCAATGCCACACAGTATCATCAATATGACATAAGGAAGATGGAAACTACGACAAACCTTGCCAACAGATTCGAACCTACATTTTTTCATTGAAAACAGCTTAAAGGGAAACTTAACCTTAGAAGTAACCTGTCTTGAATTGATGAATATTGATGTTGTGAGTCTTTTTAACCCTAAATTTCAAGCTACAAAAGAACTGTTCACTTACAACCCAGCTTTTAATGCCGCTCATCAGCCTTACGTGGAAGCCGCCATGTTGCCTTGATGAGTGACGTCAGTTACCAGGGAGAAAGCTACTGCAGCCCGCAGCCGATAACGCTCAAAGCAGCGTCACAGATATCGGGAAGACGTTTTTACAGCTGAACGCAGCACCGCGCTGACACCATACTACTCGAGCCGGTCAAATACATTTAAACTTTATCAACTCTTTTCTTTTAAAAACAAAATTGTATTGACTTCTTACTAGAGTGCATTAATAAA
>SMGT01001279.1:3452-17635 GCA_004794575.1 Lanistes nyassanus | reverse complement strand
TGCATGGAGTGTCTGAAAATACCACCCGCATTCCCGCTCTTTCTGTTATATATATATATATATACTCCAAAATAAATAATTCGCATTTGCGTACGTTATGTTAAAATATGCGGCAATGTAATTTTTTTCTAGTGACCATCACATAGAATCGACTTTGAATGAGAGGCAGATAAACTAAGCATCATATAACATGCGATATAATGTGATATTAAAAATAGGATGAACCGCGGGTCGCTTGAAAACTGTGGACGCTTGTACAGTCCAACTAGACGAGAAAGTTATTCTGCGTCAGTTTTCTCGGAATGAACGCTGTATGTCACGACAGCGGTTTCCGATTGTATGGAGCTATACGTTGCTTCATTCGCAATTAAAAAAATGTTTTGCGACCAAACGGCTAGTGGTCTGAGAAAAGTCGACCCCCAGAAGATGGGGATTTACAAGAGAAGCCAAGCAAGACTGCAGAAACCAACCTGTCCAGCGTATTTATGAGAGCCATCAGATGCCATCAGACGGATTTACACACAATTGTAGTATCCAGACTAGACCCAGTTAGGCAACTCTGTGGTAAGAGCCAACTACATAGGCCAGCGCACAGACGGCTAATCTGCCTGTGATGTAACGCTTCGCCGTTGAATGGTGCTGCTTATTATGGCAACAGGATTAATGACCGAGAGTGTAAATCGGGCGACTTTCATGGTGGTGAAGATTTAAAGTACCTCTGTTTATGTGAAATTTTGGGGGAAGTGTAACAAAATGTGAGCTGGAAAACGTGGAGCCGGAAGTAAACAGTTAAAAATTGGAGATGAATGGGTTGTAGTATTGTTTCTGTTTGACTGACATGCGGGCTGGTGGAGTTTCCGCTCAAAGCGGCAGTGTGTGCGGCAGTGTGTGCGGACGCACTATGACAGGAGCAGCACGTTAAAGAGAAATAATGGCTTAGGGGCTCCCGAAGGTTAATTGTGACGAGCCATTGTTCCCACTGGACGTTTGGGTAAGCGTTGGTTTCACCGGATGTTGACGGGCCAGCGTCGGATAGACAGCAGATTCAGACTATGATCCCAGCCTTGATGGATGAGATGCGTCAGCAGGTCATGAGAGTATGACAGCAATATGGTGCCGCATGCAAGAGTCGAAGCCACGGGAGGGGGGTAGATCACGTGAAGTAGAGGGTGCTGCAGCCTGCAGCGACGGGAATGTAGTGGGAAGCACACATCCAGCAAAGCAGCTGGCTTGGAGTCTATTTAACAAGGTCCCATAACGCGGCAGATTTAAATAACTATTTGCAGAGACGCACTTAACGGCATAAGGGAAATAGCCCTTGTATAATTGTAAAGCTCTGTCATTGGTTGTTTCCCCTGCGCTGTTTGAATGAGTTTCTAAACCGTAGTTTCGGCTTGCCAAATGTTAAGGGTTAACGGCTGACCAGGTCTGTTTCCGTCAGTTAAAATGGCCACTCACGCAAAAAGAAAAGAAAATATGCGAAGTTTTGTGAACTGCAAGGGTGCAGTTGTGTGTTATTTCACAGTAGAACCATTCAGCAGCAGATTCAACGTGGAATACTCCTGATTACTGGATTTATTCACCTGTTTGAAGTATACAAGCAGTGACACCTGGAATTTGTTCAATGTTTATGCAAATTGACTGCATTTGCCACCAAATAGTAAGTAACATTTAACATTTTAAAATAAAAGTACCGTATGATGTGCAAGAATAGATCTTTCCAAACATATAAAGTATAATGCTGTAAGTGTGGTAGTTTTCAAGTAGTATTTTTTAAAGTGGGTTCAAAGGTTTCTGCCATAGGCCTTAGCCCTGTGGCACCAAAGAGTTAGATCAGTAGAGCCTGCCGCCGTCAGCGTGCCACCGAGTGACAGTCACCAGGCAGAGAAGAGGTCTACCTATAACATGTGTGGAATAATTAATTTATATTGTTAAGCCGGCAGCCACCTGGAACAGCAAAGAGCAAGTGGTGAGAGGATGGTGACAATGAAACCTAAAAAAACTAGGTTTAAAGTCACTGTTTATATAATAGAGTCTAAACAATAAGAATCAGATTGTTTGATGAGCTAATTGTTTATGTTATGCTTTGTGTTCCCCCTATGTATAATGCTGGTTGTGTATGAAAATGTATGTTATGCTTTGTGTTCACCCTATGTATAATGCTAGTTGTGTATGAAAATAATGTTCATATAGGCCAGATGGCCAAAACAAAAACTCCCAGCGCACGCGCGCGCGCGCACACACACACACAGAGAGACACACACAGGTGCTAGTGCGTATTTGTCATGACTTCCAAACCCTTGTCCACCACACTTACTTTTCTGTATGTGGGACCTGTTTACAGGGCTTGCCGTCGTAGGGTACTCTCGCTCTCTCCCCTCCCCCAACCCCCGGGAAGCGGATGGCCGAATGGTTAGAGCGCAGGTGTCCGAAACCAAGGCGATATAGTTCGATACTTTGTCGTGCGCCACACCCCTCTTCCCCCAGCTGACCAGCTGCGAAAGGGTATCTGACCCATGGGTAAGGGACAGTAAGGCAGCGAGGGGGAGGAGATGGCCACTGTCCACGCAACGCTGGCCCACGGTAAAGGGTGGTGGGTGGGTGGGTCTTATGCCTCCCCACTCCCTGACGATCTAAGATAGTCAAAGGACAACCTTCACCCTCACCGTGCAATCTTCCCCACCCTCCTCCCTCCTACCCCGGTTTTCGTTCCAGACGACCTTTAAAAAGAAATCAACCAAGCGTGGCACTGCGTTGTTCAAGCAGGTAAGCTAGACTCGACGGATTATCTTCGTGGTTAACAACTTCGTTTATCGAGTAAGTGAAGCAAATATTTGCCATACCTTGTTCTCGGTAAGATGCTTCCAGTGGTTCAGGTGCGCGATTTAAGTTCTGCATCACGCTGAAACCCCGGAGAGGTCTGTATGTCGTGTACACACCCAGCGCCACAGTCCAAAACAATCAGTTAACAAATTTGATCAAGAAGCGACCGTGAGCCGTGAGCCGTGAGCCGTGAGCCGTGAGCCACCAGGAGCCGAAAATGTAGGGCAAACTGTTTGGATCCACGCATTTAAATGACAATACGAGAGGGGCAAACTTTGAACGTGGCTATAGTTCCTGTGTCACTACTGCTGAAGGACAGAGCACATTTCGTCAGCGCTTTGCTCGAGATGTGTCGCAGCGTGGCGAGACATCACCGCTCGTGTTCAGAAATAGCTATGTCGAGTGGCAGCTGTGCTAGCCTGGGATTCCAATATAGGAAATCCTACTCTGCTTGAAGCTGTTGATAACTTTGGTCTTTTCCTGTTCTGTACTCTTCCCTCCTTTGTAAATCCTGGCCTGTCCCTTTCACGCATCCTTCGTCTGAAGTGGTAATCACTTAACTATTTGAACACAGCGCGCGTGTACGGATGTCTTCGCCAACCATACCGAAAGTAAAGGGGCTTGCAGGAGAAGAGAGGGGTGGAGGCTACAGGAGGGGGTTCTCAAGCGATACATACGACTCTGCAGATAGCGACACATGCAGAAGAGCTCTACGTTTTATTTATTGTCTTGTTGTTTGAGCTCAACACGACCAGCCAACGACAGTTGGGATGTACTAAGACCCCAAATCCTTGGGTGTATATTTCACTTGTTTGCCGACACTGACACCTTCGGAAGGTAGGACTCGTAGGTATTTCGCTTGACTGCCAACAGCAGAGGCCGAGACAGCTGCCAATCACCATTCGCAAGCACTATGGGAGGTCGGTAAATTTGTCATGCACTGGGTCATGAGAAGTTGCATAGCGAGCGCGTGCTTAAATGCAAATGCACGCAGATGCGTACAGACTACTGCTCTCAGTTCGCAGACGAAACGTTTTCCTGACAAAAGACACGGTGACTCAAAGACATTCATAAATCAGGGTTGGAAGTTGTGTGCATCTGTCGCAGGGAGCACGAACAGCGTATATTCTCAATGCATTCGGGGTTCAGCCTCGCATTATGCGGGGTAAGGTATTTGTTTCCGCCGCTTACTATTGTGTGTCTCGTGGCTAGAGGACAGACATTGAGAATTCTCTGTGCCTGCGTGTCTTTGCTTGTACAACGTAGTCCATAATGAGAACTTCCGGTACTGTTGCCGGGTCAAGTGTCTGACTGCCCATGTAGTGTCACGATCAAGACCACAGAACGACCTTAGCCTTCATCAAATGCGTGGTACACCAGCGAGTGACTTAGGGATATATATGCCTCTCTCTCTCTCTCTGTGATTTTTCTTCGATGACGGTCTACTTGGCTTTATCATAATTTTGGCCATAGTGAACTTGAATATTTGTTTAAATATTCATTGAAATGTCTCTAAAGTGCTGTTTGGGTACAGTATCTACAAACGACAAGGTTTCTCACCAAAACAGGATTATTGTTTCAATTAAAGTCTTTGGTTTAACTGTACAAGATGCAGTCATTCCCATTCCCTAACTATAGGAGAGGACAGGTTTTGTTGTTTGTTGCTTAACATCCAGCCGTGAACGGTTGAGAGGTCTGGGGGTATTGTTCTGCGACATGGCCACAAAATTTTACAACTAGGTTTCTATTTTTTGCATTTAAATTGAAAAAAGTACACCAAACTTGATGATGTTAGGGGAGTTAGGCAGATTTCCTCTCGATGTCCTTGCTAAGTGCAGGATGCTGTGCTGCTGGTTCAAACTAATCAGCCCGCAAACGCAAGTTCTCTTGCACAACATAATGGCTGACATACAAACTATGGCTGCTCAATAGGATGCAATTCAGTTATACAACTACAGTGAGGGAAACTCTAAATAACTTACGACTTTCTTGGATTTGGAGTCAACAAGAACGCCTCCAGCTCCCTTTCGACTGGTTTAAATAAAAATCAAGAGGCTTTTTGACCGGTTTATACATATGTGGTTCTCTTCTCTGAAACAGGGCCCAAGGATATATACTTGAATGTTTAAAGATTCCTTTTCTTGCGTGAGTTATATAACACCGCTGTCCTATGACCAACGCGTCTCATTATTTAAATTTAGAACATTAAACAATAATCTCCCTGTACAGTTGACACTTCTTCTTCTTCTTCTTCTTCTTTGCGATCGCTGCTACAATTTGAGTCCGGAGGCAAGGATGAATTGGCTGGTCTTCTGTAGTGCTTCCGCCCGGCCGTACAGTTTCTCCTGGAGGCTCGTAGGCTCCGGCCAGATGTCCACTCTCAGCTGCCGGTGGTCCCTGCATTCCTGCAGGATATGTTCAGCCGTCTGGTCGGCCTCTCCGCAGGGGCATTTTGAGGACGGTGCACGGCGAAGCCTCTTACGCATGTGCTGATTGAGCCTGTTGTGTCCCGTCCGTAGGCGGAAGATGATCACCTGTTCTTGTCGCGACAGATGGTGATAGCTGTCCTGAATCTGGGGAGTTCTGAACAGGGCTTTACATAGATTATTCATTTCTGTGAGGCTGACTCTATTCTCTTTTTGTTGACCTTCCGCTCCCAGCTTTGCCAATCTATCCGCCTCCTCGTTAGCGTAGATTCTGCAGTGAGAGGGGATCCACTGCAGTACAGTCCTAAAGCACTTGACGTTCTGTAGTGCGTTCATGAGGGAGGGCAGTTTGTTAGCTGCTGCTTCTTCTAGTACTGACAGTGCATCGGTGAGAAAGACTATTTGGGTGTTTTCATCTAGGTCTGCCTTGCTGCTGATTGTGTTTGCGGCATGGATCAGGGCTTCCATCTCTGCTCTAAAGTTGGTGCAGTGGAGGCCTGTTGGTGTTGCCTCTGCGTGCCGCTGTCCGTCTGGGTAGTGCACGCAGACTCCAGCTCCTCCTCTTCTGGCTGCATCTGTGGCTGACCCATCTGTGTAGGCTCGTATCCAGGACTCCGGAGGATATCTTTCTTCAAGCATGGCTAGCGTTAAGGCTTTTTTCTCTCATCACTGTGCTCGTTTTTAGTGGTGAGATGGGGGACTGTAGTGCAAATGTTGATGTTTGTTGGTGTGTAGTCCCACGGGGGAGGGTCGTCTTTTCGGCTCATTGGCTCTACTTCTGCTGGTAGTTGTTCTTGATGTTTTCTCAGGAGTGCTTTGCTTTCTAGTGCAAAGCTGGATCTTTTCAACCTTCCTGAGCTAAGGTCTTTCACTCTGTTATGCATCAGGTGCTCCTCAGAGAATGTGGCCTTCATGTTCTGTATCATGGCTTTGCACTCCCTTCTTTTCCCTAGTTGTGGAATGCCCGTCGTCTTCTGCATCTCCTCTATTGGTGTGGATCTGATAGCGCCCGTGATGATGCGTAGGGCCTGATTTTGTACTCTGTCCAGGGTCTGGAGGTGTGATTGGGCAGCTGTGATCCAGGAGTTGGAGCCGTACTCTAGATGAGGTCGTACTGAGCCTTGATATACAGTCTTGAGAATCTTTTCATTAGCTCCCCATTGCGTCGCTGCCAATTTGCTCATTATGTTTAGCTTCCTTCTGGGTTTTGCTTCTGCGTTCTGAACGTGATGTTTCCAAGTCATTCTTTTATCAAAGGTGACTCCCAGATACGTCTGTTGTTCCTCGTATTGCAGTGGGTTGTTGTCCAGGGTCAGTTTGCCAGGCTGAGCTTTAGTGAAGAGAGTGAAGAGGGTGGCCGTGGATTTTTCCTTATTGATGGTCACACACCAGTTAGAGGTCCAGGCTGTTATCTTGTCTAATGTCAGCTGTATTCTGTAGGTGGCTGTTGTTGCATGCTCTTCTGTACACCAAAGTACGAGGTCATCCGCATACAAGGCTGCTTGTACTCCTTTTGGTATCTCTGATATGATGTCGTTGATGAAGAGTATGAACAGTGTAGGTGACAGGACTCCTCCCTGTGGAACTCCCTGTTGCAGTAGTACTTTCTGCCCACAGTGTCCGTCTACCTGCACACGAGCTCTTCGGTTGTGCAGGTACGACTTGATCCACCGGAACATGTTTCCTTGGATACCATTGTGAAGAAGCTTCACAAGGAGACGGTCCTTCCACACCTTGTCAAAGGCTTCCTGTAGGTCTATGAAAACAGCAAGCATCACTTTCTGGGCTTGGAAAGCGTCTTCTATGACCTGGGCAAGGTGTGTTGTTTGGTCTTCTGTGCTCGTGTATCTTCTAAATCCGGCTTGTTCTGGCACAATAATACTTTCTGTCTCTAAGTGCCACTGCATGCGTTGGTTGATAACACGCTCCATGGTCTTACAGATGCAGCTTGTCAGGCTGATGGGTCGGTAGCTCAGGAGCTTTGCCTTGTTCTTCCCTTTGTTGAGGACAGGAATCATTTTGGCCTCTTTCCTACACTGGGGTACCTGGCCCTGTGTCCAGCTCATGTTGAAAATGTCTAGTAATTTCTGTAGGGCTTTGTTGCCTAGGTGTTGGATCATTTCGTTAGAGATGTTGTCTGGGCCTGGAGATTTCTTCTTCTTCAGTTGTTTGATGACCTTCTTAATTTCATCTATAGTGATCTCCTTTTTCATTGCTTCGTGTATGTTGTCTTCTTTCTTAGTCCTTTCTCTTTCTTCCTGCCGGATCTCTTTCTCCAGGGTCCTTGGTACTGTGATGTCGCTTTCCTTTGCATATGCTTTTGCCAGGGCATTTGCTGCAGCCCTTCCTGTCCTAGTTGTTCCTTCTTCTTCGAGAGTGATCTTTTGTTCCCTGTTAGCTTCGTCGTTCAGTGCTTTGGTCAATTTCCACAGCTTGGTGGTGTCTCTCGCCATGTTCAGTTTTGCCGTCTTTTCTCTCCAAATCTTTCTGATGCTTTCTAGCTTTATCTTCAGGTAGTGGACCTTCTTTTCCTGGAGTTTAAAGTTTTTTTCTTGACTGGGATTGGTTTCAGCCTCCTCTCTAGTTTGGGGCAAGTCGTCATGGGCGCTCTGTAGTTCCTGCGACCAGTATGGGGAGTAGGTCTTCCTGGCCCCTCTTGGTATGGTTTCTTTGGCAGCCTTAATGATGCGGTCATTGAAATCTCACACAATGTTGTTGATGTTCTTCCCTTCTGTGGCAAGATCTTGGGTCAGCTCGTTGGTTCGGATGCTGAAAAGAACCCATTTTGCTTTTTTGTAGTTCCAACGTGGTGGTAATGATGGGCAGGTAGGAATGCGGCCAGAGAGGGTTAATAGGATTGGTCGGTGGTCGCTCCCTCCTAGCTGTGTCCCGACGGTTCTGCTGAGGTTCTTGTGTACATCTTCTGTGCACAGAGCCAAGTCCAGTGTGGTGGTTGAATGCCAGCGGCGTGAATAGAAAGTAGGCTGGTCAGTGGGGTCATTGGCAAGTATCAGGTGTTTCTCGTCTTGCCAGGCCTCTATTTCTTCCCCCCTCTTATCTATTGTGTCATATCCCCAGCTTTGGGACTGGCTGTTGAAGTCTCCAGTGATCAAAAAGTTGCTGTCTGGGACATCGATGGTATCTAGTGATAGCATTTTATCATTTGGGCAATAGTAGTTGACAAGTTCTAATGTGTTGTCCTTGGTGATAATCTTAGTGTGGATGTATTCTGCCTCTTCCATGTACTTTTTCCTTTCACTGGCATTTATGTTATTTCTGACCAAGGTCATAACTCCTCCCTTCTTCCGTCCTTGTTGATCGCTCCTGAACACCTGATACCCTCTGATCTTAAAGGATTTTCCTTCCTGCAGGTGTGTCTCTTGTATGCAGCAGATGCTAATGCTGTGTTCATGCAGGAGGTGCTCCAGTTCTGTCCTCCCTCAGCATTCCATTGCATGATGTTAATACTGGGTTTCTATTTTTCTTTGGTCGTGGTGGATTTTCGGCCAGTCGCTCTCCTGACCCGCCCCCTGACTCCACAGGGCAAGTTCAAAGGACCACCAGTCGACACGATACCACAGTATTCCCAGACCCGAGCGTCTGTGCACAACATGCAAAGTTGGCGACATTGGCGACGAGTATCACTACATATTTATCTGTGATTTCTCGGAATCGAGAGACACAATCAGACAGAGAGACACAGGAGAGATGAAGTAGGAAGACCAAGAGAAGCTGACGTGTAGACCCACGGACCTCTGCCCCTCGCCATCTTAGCCGTTGGAAGAGCAGCTCCAGTTCTCACGCTGAATACATTGGAAGTATTTCGGCGACAAGTCAAGAGACTGACTAGTAAGTGACTGCTGGATGCGCCCTATAAGTTAAGGACTGCTCTTACCATAAACTTATCTTAGAGTCTGGGACTCGCGTTGTTTTAAGATAGGTGGTTTTATCCTGCCGTAGACAGGAGACGTTAAGCTAGTGGCCGGACGTATGCCAAAAGGGGAGGTAGAGGAAGTGCTGGTCGTGGAAGTGTCATAGCTTCATTGTTGGTCGTTGAATAGCTTTGGAATTGTGTATTGCAGAAGTAGTTGTATCAGTAGTGACGAGAGTAGGAGCTCTGTTGTCGGTCACTTACTATATTTGGGTATAGAGCGGGATCATAGGCCGTTTTGCAGTTTGATTTCCCCTCTGGCTTTAGTTTGATTATCTTCTTTGTCTATTTCCTCGTGGTATGACGTAATCAGGCAGAGTCTTACCCTAGATACGAGCACGGTGATTCTTTGTAAATAATCTTTAGATATATTTGATGTTGCTGAGCCAGTTAGTGTTTGAAATATATGTTGAATAACGGTTGGCTGCGGTTGTGTTTTTACGAGGGTGGGGGCTCTTGAGCAAGAAGTGTTTTGCCTGTGTGAGACTGAGCGAACGTGTCAGAGTATGAGAATCTTTTCCCTCGGTAGATTTCTCTAGTTATTCACATTATTTCATAGTGTCATCACCCTTTGGTGTAGAAACCATTGACCTGTTGCAGTAAAGGTTTTGGTGACGATTGCTCAATTAAGTCTACATTTACAAGATCACCATAAAAGTTTGTTCAATAATTCTGGAGAAGTCGAGTCCAGTAAGTTAAGGTACTGCCCGTCATGTCACACGTTCAACAGGCATGACGCAGACCCACAGACGTACAGATCTTGTTTTTGTTGTTTTCGCCCCGTGTTGTTGCCCTGCGTGTGTGCGTGAATAGTTCCTCGTATGAAGTCCGCTGGATTTTTCTGGCTTTCTTCTCCACTTGTCTACCTGTGTTTCCACTGCACCCTGAGGTATCGTCATCAAAACGCAAATTACAGGTAAGGACATCATTACTAACCACAAAGTTTGAATGCCTTTCGCGATGTGACGTGTTCTCACCAAGCAAATCTGATGGACTACAGACGCAGTGGTGATGTTTACATGCAGGTAGGGGTCTGAATGTGTATAGAGAGGCTTGCGCGTTTGACTGTATGCGAATGTTACGTTATAGTAGATAATATTCATATCACTTAGAAATGAGTGAGTCATACTAATAGACAAAGATAAGCAAATTATGAATGCGGAAAATATTTTATTTCACGTGAGTGTTTGTTAATATTATATGATATTTTATGTCGTTCTGTTGTATATAGTTCTGCTGTATATAATACTGGTGTATATTAAGTGTTCTTGTATAGAAAACACCCTGCTCGTGAGCTGACAGAAATCTGAAAACTGTAAATCAGTATATAATCTCTCTCCCTGTCTGCCTTCCTCCCTGTCACACGCACGCACTGCACAAAAGTGAACGCCTGTATTTACTCTCACGCGCAGTCTTAGAAGGGTGGGGTTGGGGAGAGGTAAGAGAAGTTAATGGCGTTCTCTGTTCTTCGGGTGGTTGTTCTCAGAGCAAGGATTTAATAATAGCCCGCACTACACAGCTGCACACACGGACACCATGATACAGCGTCCAAGCGCTGCGTAATGGCCCAGTTACGTGTACGTATTTCACTTCCGGATTTAATTTTTAGCCCTAAACGGCGGAAGAGCCAGTAATTCTCTTCCCACCAATTGATCGTTCATTGCTGCACTTGGTAATTTTACCACATCCGAGTTTCTAGACAACAGCTTAAAACGAAAGTGTACGCGCCTTGTATACCAACTTGCCACTTTTTCCAGAAAAATGGCGTGTGTGCGCGCGCTTGTGTGTCATGTAAAAGAGACGGTCGGTTTTGGTCTATGTACACGAGACTCACAGGAAGAGTATCTCAAAATGTTCGTCATCAAGTTGTACTGACAGTGTTGTATGGTGCCTGTTCACCTGTCTATCAGACCACTTAATGCGTTAAACCTCTCCCCCATGTATAAGCCGTCTAATAATACGTTTTCATTCAGCCATTTAAAAAAAATCTATTGCCCATGCGTATCGGAATTCGTGACAGATTTTTGTTGGCAGGAGTGGTGATGGTGGTGCTGGTGGTGGGGGGATGTAATTTAACACGGATGATTCATCAAGAGTATCTGGTCGTTAATATAGCTAAGAAATAATCCAGTAGATTCAAGTCTTTATATTTTGGAAGTACAAGAAATATGACAAACGACTACTCAGATTATAAGCAGCTGGCATTTGCTTATTTGTCTGTTTTCCTCTCCCCAGGTTCATTCAGATTCAGATGCCCATCGACCGCTCCCGCAGATTTCATGATTGGTACAGGGCGACCCTATGCCAATGCATGTTTGGGATTGCTTGTCATCTTAACGTGAAAATCCTGGGTGGCGGTTCCAAAACTCGCATCCGTTTTCTCTTAATCTGGCGCCTGTTTACACTCAACAACCTGCCACGATGCAAACTTTCTCGACGAAAGTATTTGAGGACAGAAATTGAAGTCTTCGGAAAATAATTTCTTCCCAGCGACAATGAAACCACACGATTTGGTGCAGGGGGGAACTCCAGACCATTTTCAACAGAAGACGACGGGGAGAGTTTTCTGGACGTCCCCTCTCGTCACTGATTCAATGACAGCTTGTCAATGTCATGAACATTTAATTTTAGTGGATCATATCGGGAGCGATGTCACTAGGGAAAAGAGACTCGATGTCACACAGATACACGGAGCCAGCTGGGACTATGCGTGATGGAAGCTCGGTGTCTGCACTAGTCTGGGTTTGAAGTGCCAGGAACACGGCGTCAGTGATGCAGAGCTGAGAAATGAAGTGGAGCGTGACTACTTCAATCGATCGTTAATGGTGTACCGCACGGGAACACTTCTCCTGGCCGGGTGGCGGCCGTTGATCTACAAAGGACGCGTCCAAAACCTCAGTGGAACGTATGCTTAGTCAGCTGATTTGGTGAACTCGCTACTTCCGTCCTTCCCTACCTTCCTTACTTTGTGTCTTTGTTTCCTTCTTTCCTTCCGTCTTTCTTTCTCCCTCTCTTTCTTTACGTCCTTCTTTCCTTTTCTTCCTTCTTTCCCTCCTTCCTTCTGTTTGTCTGTCTTTCTTACCTTTCTTTCTTAAAGGGCTAAGAAACGACATCCAAAGGAAATAAAGGTATGAATGTAAGGAAATGAAGAAGAATAAGGAATAAGGGATGGTAGGAGAGAAATGAAAAAAGATTTGTAACGTTTCTGTGGCGTTTCTGCCAAAGCTGTGATGGTGAAAAAACTGAAGATTTAACGTTTCAAATCAGGCAGCAAACAAATTGTAACAATTTTCATGGTGTGATTGGATTAAATCACACGATGAAAATTGTTACAGTTTGTTTGCTGCCTGATTTGAAATTCGTGATATGAGTGCTGTGGAGGCGACTTAACCAAAGGAGCACATGATGATTGTCAATTTGCAGCATTAGCATTTTATATTCACAGGCATTGTGAGTGCACATTTGTGTCGTGTTGTCATTTTCAACATTTAAATAACTGATGCAAATTTAGAAATAAAAGTAAGCAAACACAGAATTCGTATTGGGCATCTTTATTTCGTATTCAAAACAAAAGTATATATAACGCTTTTTAGAAAAAAAATATTACTTATAAAAAACAACAGTTATCTTTCTTCCCATCTCTACTTTCTGTATTACACACTATTCTATACCCCCCTGTAGTCCCCCCCCCCTGTAGCTCCCCCCTGTAGTCCCCCCCCTGTAGTCCCCCCCTGTAGTCCCCCCCTGTAGTCCCCCCCGTAGTCCCCGCCTGTAGTCCCCGCCTGTAGTCCCCCCCCTTTATACGCACCTTCTTAGTCTTACAAAAATATCCTTTATGGTTATGCCGGGTTACAGACCTGTAACCCCAGGTCCCTACTACTAGATTCTAGCCACTGAGCTGCCGAAGCAACCACAAGAGGCTCCCTAACTTAGTTCTTGATAAATGTTTGTCTCGCCTCCTCCACGCTACCTCCTGCCCACTACCTGTACAGGTCATTGTAGTAGCCACAAGCACCCACTAACGTACGGCAGGCACGCGCGACCTGACATCAGTTCAGGATGATAAGGTGATGAAAACAGAAGTCGAGCAGCTGTCTTCGCAGCTACAAGCACAAGCGTCTGCGGGCTGAGGGCTGCCAACTTCCTTGGGATCGGATTGCTGTAGGTTCGTATCCAGCACTGCACAGAAAAAAAGGTATGTACCTGTAATTGCGTAACGACAATGTGATGTATTATCTGTGCTATGTTGCAGGAACAGAGCTGATCTAGCGCCACAAAAGTAGCACGTGCGGCGTAAACTTTCTGTAAGTAAAATAGACGTCATTTAAGCCGCCCCCCCACCCCTCACGCGCCATTCCTCTTCAAAGCGAAATCTCTGTAAGCAGGCTTTTACTCTCCTTTTCAACACCTAACCACCCCTCTGTTTGCATTGATGAGGCAGATTAATGCTGGCTTGATTGACTTACTTGCTTCAGTCAGGAGCCCGCTGAGAGCTGAGCCCCTATTACGTCACCTTTCGCTGTGGGACTAGTAGGCAGGGGTAAGGTCGGGGTCGTCAATGCAATGTCAACTCCGCTGGACTCTACTCGTACTATAATTGTCACCATTCAATGTGCAATTACCTGTTACTGAAATAATTACTTCTCTCTATGGTCCTAGGGGCCATAATCACCAGCACGTGATGGGGCTGGATCGCCTCCCCCTGATCTAGTTTGCGACTAGACAGCAAGCAGTAAACTAACTAACCAACCAACCAACCAATCGGGCTCGGTAAACTTGCAGTTCTGTTGGACGTAACGATTTTGATTTGAAAAAGAGAAAAGTCGTCATCTCCTTTGTTGTCATACTGACTGTGGTAAAGGGTGATGAGAAGAGTGATAATATCGATATGCATGCGAATCTGTCCATTTGTGATGCTGAGGTCGAGGAAAGTGACAGATGTTCTTGAAATGGTAAAGTTTTTTCCTACCCTTTTCCTGATCCCTTCTCTTATTCCCCTATTC
>SMGT01001278.1:0-21843 GCA_004794575.1 Lanistes nyassanus | reverse complement strand
ATAATAATGTCGAATAAAATGACAACAAACAAGTATCATCATGGGATGGAGTGAACTCGCTACCTTTCTCCTTTGAAAACGCTGGCCAGTTATCGCGATAAATCTACGATTTCACGAAAGAACGACCTTCGCATCATGTTCAGCCAGGGGGCCGATCTGTGAAGATGACGTCACCATGTCCAGTTTGGCGAACATTCTAAGAAAGACTACTCATCATTGCCTCATATATTGCTTACAAAAAAGATTACCTCCCTTGTCGCGACGTGTAGAATGCCTCGGCAAGGCACATAATACAAAGGTCCACTGGCCTGGATAGTACCTCTGGGCGACGCTACGCGGCGCTGACTACCACAGCGTTTTCCCCTTCGCTTCCGCTTGATAGCGTCATGTTTAGGGAGACAATGTCGCTGGATTATAACCAAACATTCACATGAAACACGCCAGCAACTCACACTGTCACGACTTCAGTAATATCAATAAATATGTTGTTTATCATCTGTGTACTGTGTTGTTTACTGCCTGAACGTATGTTGTCTGAAACTGTGTGGAAGTGTTTGCAACGAACATATGTACACATTTCGCAGCTGCTGTATTGTTGACGTGGGTACAGATGTAAGACAGAAAGTCATTGTGCGTGGGAAAGCACGAAAGCACAGGGGAGGGACCAAGGAGAAAGGACAGACAGGCAAGCAGGCACACGGACAGACGAACGGACAGATGGATGGATGGAGAGCGATAGAGGAATACAGACGGATTTAGCCTAGCACACAGCCAGAAATTCTTGCTAAGAGAAGCTGAGAAAAGCAAGGTATTTCAAGATCTGTTTTCCTTGTGAAAAACCAACCCACGTGACAAGTACCACCAGAAATGCGCTTGGTCGTCAGGAAAGCTGTTCAGCAGCTGGAGTTTACGGCAGGGTTTAAAAATAGTGCTCTGTAGTTAGTTTCGCACATTTTATCATGAACCGACGGTCTGTGAAGACAGGTTCTCTTCCCGGCACTCTTTTACTGACCGGGAGCTTCAGTAATCCTAGGTTTCATGTGATTGGCTGACCTCGACACTAATTTCAACAGTTTACTCCACCCGACGGATGTTCAGATTCAGCGAATCATGAGTGAGGTGCAGTGAGGCGAGGTTATGTGAGGAAGAGACCTTTAACACTAAGTGTATAACGTCTCTGGGTGAGGTGAGCGAGTGAGCCAGAGTCTTGACTTTTACCCCCTCCCACTCCCCAACACACACACACAGACACAAAATATTGTAAATCAATATAAGTAATTAAGCAAAATGAAGGATAAAAATTAAGGCTGTCACTGTCTTTTTTGCAATATTAATTTACATACAAATTACAAAAGTAATGACCATTGACACAGTAGATTTGTAGTATTACAGTCAGTTCACAGAAATAACACATTCCAACAGTCAGCTACACACGGTGAAAATTGTTTGTTGCAGTGAAATCATCTCCATGTCAGACAGTCGACACACAGTCAGGACGCAGTCTGTAACAGTTTTCTAGTGGTCACGTGCTCACAGTGTACGTCATGTTTGTGACGTCATGACGTTATGACCTAAAGACGTGGTGATAGACTGAAAGAAGAAGAGAACGAATAACGAAGGCGGGTGTTGGTGTAAGAGGGACAGACACAGACTACAACAGGTGACAGGTGTGTGAGTGAGATTCATGTTCAGGTGGTTAGTGGTCAGGGGAGACAATCACAAGTTGTGACGTACACCGGGAAATGGAGTGAAGTCGGACCATGTCCAAACCAACATCAGGCTCCACACAGACGACGACTTTTCTCTCCAGACCACGAACACGATCTCCACGCGCCACCCACACCACGTCACTACGGGCCGTGGCCACGTCCTCAGTGTCATCAGCCGTCATCAACCGAGCTGGGATATCCGCTTCTATCAGCCCCGTCACCATACCATCCATACCCGTGTCGCCTCTGTCGTCATACCACCACAACACCAACATGTCTCTCCACTGTAGACGGGATGGTGGTGTACTGCTGTTGATGGTGGTGACGGTGGTAGACGTTGTGGTGTTCACTGTTAATATTCAAAGTGAATTATTTTGTTCAGTCATGACGTTATGACGCAAATGTACACACAGACAAACAGACGGACGTAAACAAAGACGTCATAACCCAATGACGGAAAATGAGTGAACACGCACACCAACACACTGTCTTCTTTATCTGAAAAAGGTTGTCACGTGACTAGTTACTATATGACTTGTTTGTTTACTTGTTTGTTGTTTATCACACAATTTATTGTCACGTGCGTGTTCAGTCTCCCGTCACCACACGTCACACTACACACTATATACACACCTGTACCCGGAACACGGAGACTGTGTAGGAGGCTGCCCACCTCAAGACCGCAGGTGACGCAGTCACCTGGCCTGTCACTTGGGTGACCTTGACCTCGGTGATACAGTCGTCTGACTGGCGGGCCGTCTGTGTGGTCGGCCACACCACGCTCACTGTACGGCTTGACATGACCTGACTCAGTGATTACCGTGTCCTGTCCAACTTCCCTGACGACGGCCGGCGGAGAGCGGAGGGGTCTGGTTAAATTTTCCACGTGCCAGCCGGTGGGTGCGTCTCCATGGTAACAACTTGCCGCCCAGAGATGGAGACCCGGAACTTGTGCCAGCAGCTTGTCACAGAAAGTCTTGAAGAAGTGTGACCTGTCACAGACATGAGTGTCCCAGAGGACAGAGAGATACGTTTCAGCAGCTTGTCACAGACAGGCTACAGTGTTACACAGAAGATGAAGATACACGTGTTACACTGTGTTCTGTCAGTGACGCTCGTGCTTGTGTTCGTCTAAAGTGTTATTATCGTGTGACGCTATTAGTTAATGACGTCACCACACGTGCTACACACATGACGTCAAACATGTCACACACTTACCAAATAACTTCATCAGCGATGACGTACAGCGACCCTCTCCTCGCCGCCAGAGACAAGTCGTTCACGGCCTTCGCCACGTCTTTACGTTTATATCTAAACTGAAACTGCAGGAGGTGAGGCTGTCCGGGTGATGCCACTGACGTCAGCTGCATCTTGACAATCTGCTGCAACAGGTGGTACAACATGCTGCACGCTGCACGACTCCACCACCAAATACTCACAATGTGGACGTCGTGGCCACATCTCAACCATTCTGTTGCCTTCAGCAGCAACACCACAGATTTACCTGTGCCGGGCGGGCCGGCTACAAAGACTCTGGGACGCGCCGTGTTGAGCAGGTCAAGTTGCTCTGGGAACAGAGTTATTTGTGCAGCATAGCACTCTCCCGTCATCGACACGGCCTGACCCAGGGTCTTGACACACAGGCGTGGGGGAGATGTACATGGCACAGTCACTGTTGTCGCCGGACCACAGAACCTGCAACAATCACATTTGTTTCATTTTACATAGTACTCATAGGTAATATTTAAATAGTATATGAAAAACTGTGATTTTGAGACCTCATTTCTCCTGTCTAAATGTATGCAAGCAGGCTAATCGCAGTGTTGCTTTATAAGCCTTATTCGTTATTTATTTCTAGACATTTTTATATTTCCTCTAATATATAGGCCTTAAAGAAAACTAAGTGTTTGAATGATGATTTTATGCTTTATCTTGTGGTGTACAATTAATGCCAGAAGAAGATATTCAAATTTCTTTCTGATATCCCCACCTGACAGTCACCCCGACCACAAAACTATTCAGTGTTACTTTCACAACAAAATGAAATAACTGACAACTAAAACCTATCTGGTGGGAGGGGGGCCTTTCCATGGTAAATAGGTCAAGGCGAAGGAGGGATGGAGGGAGGTAGGGTCATAAGTTGAGGGAGTGATGCAAGGGACAGGATAAATAGAGACAGGAAGGGGATAGGGAGGGGACCTGGATAGTTCAACTGGGAGAGCTGCGGACTAGCAGATGGAAGGTTCCGGGTTCAAATGACTGCGTAAGTAACTTACTGGGTTGTATTAAAGCCTGTGATGGGACAGCGATCTCAAGTGTATAGCAGCACGTTAAGTTATGAAACATTACGGGACGTTAAGCAACAACCAAACAACCAACATCCACACTACAAACTAGAACATAAACTAATTTACAGCAGCAGCCGATTAGTGACAAATGTTCATTAGTCGCCGGAGGTCGCTGCTTTTGTCAATGAGTCAAAGTGAGCTTAATACTTATATATGTAAGAAACTTTGTGCGTTGCAATAAAACCTAAAAAATAAACTAAGGTATTACAATTTACTACAATTTAGAAACAAACAAACATTGCCAAGCTATTCCCGAAGTAATAATTCTAATTCTAATTCATTCAGTACAGATGATGTTAAATTATAGACCGTGTTGTAGGTATATGTACATCGAACTGACCTGGCTACTAGTGTCTTGTAAATGTCACAGGTCATGTGACTGTCAGGCCCAGACACAGCCACACGTCGCTGCCACCAGTTCCCGAGTTCCCTCAGCACGTCACTACTGACGTCCCATGGCGTCTGGGGGTCAGACAACTGATCAGAGCACACACACAGACCAGTGATGTCAGCGGGATCTGTTGTCCCCAAACACCCACAGAGATCCTGTTTGAAAACATTACGTCACATATTATGATAGAAGATCCCTGTCACAACCGAGGTCAGGGGATTAATAAAAACTGTTTTACTTTCTGACTCACGCAACGGATCACTGCCTCATACGCCATTCATCCTTCCACTCGGACATCGAACACGGACTGCACTTTTTTCAAAGATTGGAAAAGATAAATTTATTATAATAAGCAAGGAACGTTATGATAAACAAAAGAAACCAAGAAACGATAAACGAATCATTTGTAAACAAAAACATTACGTCACATATAAAGCTAGAAGATTCCTCATAATAAACTAAACTGAACTGAAAATCCTTATTCATCCAAGTAGTCCAATTTCCAAGATACATGTATATGATGTAATGAAAATGTTAAAGATTAATAAAATATTAAGGGCACAATATTGCACGCACACGCACACACACACGCACACGCACACACACACACACGCTTCATATATAATAACCCCCCCCCCAAAAAAAAACAACAAAAAAACAACCAACAACAACAAAAACCAAGGAGTTGGTAAGTTTGAGGTTTTTTTTAAAATTGCGTTTAAATGTTTTCAATCGATCCATTCTCGAAACACTCGGTATAGTGAGTCCCTGCACAATGTGTTCAGAATGTCCCAAACGTCCGAATACAGAGCCCATAGTCAGTAGCGGGTGTTTCCCTCATTGGCGCCGACACCTGGCGGGCATGGAGCGCACCAGACGGTTCACACCACCATAGGCATGTTTGCGGAGATCTGCCTGAGGGACTGCTCCAGCTGCCGAGCTGTTGTCCCTCTCGGCTGGACAGCGTTCGCTTCTCTGCAGGTGGTCACATAGATGCTGGACTGGGTTGGGGTGTGGGCTCATGGAAGGCCAGGGCATCACCTGAACGTTGTTCTGCTGCAGGCAGGCCGTGGTCAGCCTTGCCGTGTGTGGGCGGGCGTTGTCATGCTGAAAGGTGAGGTTGCCGTGCTGCTGGATGTGTGGCACGTGTCGTGGGTCAGGGGTTGTTTAGAAGTAATTCAGTAATTTCCTCCGACCTTTGTTGTAAGAACCAATAGGCGTGGGACACTCCTGTGGAAGGCCTACCAGAGACCTGTCTGTTGTGATAAGTAATATTAGCCCTTATTCCAACCGATAAATCGCTGTGTTGATGTTTGTCTTTACTGGCACACTCTCTCCCCTCGTTTTCGTCCTTACATTCAAGGAAGACAAAATACGCGTTTGAAAAGCTCCTCCGTATATTAAAACTGTCGGAATGATTCATCAACATAACTTATATTTCACGGCTTGTATCACGGCTAACTGGACTGGACACGACTTCCCTTTAGTCGTTAATTTTAAAAGTGTGTAGTCCAAGGATTTTACTTTGCGGTGAGCTGTCTGAGATCGTTTCTCAGCGTACTTGCTTATAGTCACGGGGCCGTGACAGATGCAACCAGAACAGTTCTTTCGAGTTCTTCCGTGGACACCGACAGTATTAAAACCAAGGTACAATACGGTCAATACCTTAACCTTTCCCGGGTCCAGGGAAATTAAGAAGCTGTGTGCGAATGTCGGGATGATCTGGCCAGAGGCGCAAGAATTCTCGATGAGAAGACTGGGAGCACAGTCAACATCACAGCAGCCCACTGTCAGAATTCTTCCAACTCCAGGAGACACAATGAGCAGAGAAATCCAGGCCGGAGATGAAATACAGAGTGCAATGCAGTTGGAAAATTTGTTGATCTTCCACTGGTTTCCGAGCTCAGTTCGAGACTGCGCCATGTTGAAGTCGTGTACCAACTTCACCGGTTCGCCAGAAAACTGTATTTCCACCTTACACACTCCAAACTTAGATAGAAGATTTTCTGTCCTTTTAACTTTCCCTTCTGGGGAAATTAGTGCACCTAACCTGAGAGGCTTCTACCAAACAACCGTACTTCAAGCCGGTTGAACTATCACAGAGAACCTGGAATGCGTCCGTCCTTCCAGCTTCATGCGAGTGTCTGACTAGAATCTATTTTAGACATAGCGCGCCTCTAGATCACGTGACAAATCTACAAAGTAGGATTGGGTAAAAAGACTTTTCCACCGGAAATGTTAAGAAAGAATTGAGCAGATTGGTGGGATGTGGCGCGAAATTAGAACCATAATTGTCCGATGTTGTGCAATGTAAGTAATCTTTGATAGCTGACCAGGGGCCGGGGGGGGGGGAGGGGGATATTTGTTGCTTAACGTCCAGCCGCAAACAATGTGCATATAAGGACGGTGTTGCTTAGACAAAGTTTACGTGCTGCCACACGTGGAACTGCTGTCGCAACACGGACCTCAGTCCCACCCAGTCACATTAGGGTTGCTACTAGATTGCCAATTTTTAAGCCTTGTATGGCTTGGCCGCGATGCGAACCACCGACCTCCCGCCTCGGAAGCGGACGCCTTAACCACTAGACGACCGAGGCAGTCTGACCAGGGGTTCGCTAACGTCAACGTTTTTGATGTTTCCTACATGGTGTAAAATGAACAAGCGAAGTTCGAGGTGCTGCCGGTCCTAATATACTCTCAGGTCACGTGATGTCTGAATCCCGTAATATTTTGTGGTTGGAGAATATTCTCGAACGTTTGTCTCCAATGATCCAGAAATTTTGTAACTACGCAGTACATTTTATTCTTAAAATCGAAGTGAAACACCGGAAAACAATCGTCACTTTTTTGACAGGTTCAGCTGTTGCTGACCTGCGGCTGAACTCCCCACTTCCTGTCTTTCTTTTTAATTCTGTACCGTACTGGGCGGTCCTGACAAGTACAAGCTAGAAAAGTCCGTCCTCTAGTTGAAAAGTGGCGTTAAACTTCAGATTGAAAATGTTGGGAGTTGAAGCTAAGTCCCCTTTACACAGGAGCTGCGGTGTCAGCTGGAAGGAAATCTGATACGGGCGAGAGCTGTCGTAACTTTGTTAACAAGAGAAAGTCCTTGTCATCACTGGGTGGAAGAAGTGACAGAAGGTTCGTTGGCAATACCGTCTGTAACAACGGGACCCCCACCAGAGTGTGTATTATTTGTGTACAATGGATATGATTACGCGTGTATGCAGTGAATGTTTCCTTTTAGTAGGTAAGTAAGTTTTGTGATGCGTAGCTATTTGCTAAATCATCTAAATAAATAGCGATCAGCCGGAATGTTTACCTGCATGAGTTGAAGGTCACCAGAGATGGCCTGTTGTACCTGACGAGCTGTGACGTTAGGGACCACGATCGTCTTAGTGATGCGCAGACCGGGAGTGACGTCAGACACCAGATGTGACAACACGGCTTCTGCCTTGTCCAGTTGTGATACGGCGTTTGTCAGTTTGCTTCTGATGTTCTTGTCTATATCTTGCTGGGACATGTTAAGTTTACCCACGTTGTCACCGAAAGCTTTCACCTCGCAGACGACAATGCCGTGCTGTCTGTGAATGAGCAGCACATCAAAGTCTCCCTGTTTGTGTTTAGACAAAGTAGGAGGTAAATTCTTGGCTACAGGTAGGTGAGCAGCCGCAGCCGCGTAACAAGGTTCACCCAGGTACTGTCCGAACTGAAGCTGGCTCAGTCCAACCAAAACTTCTCTGTTCTCTTTAGACATTTTCTGCAGACAGAAGAGAAACCGCTGCATAGCCGCATCATCTCTGACGTCACTGTGCTGAAAACGTGTATTACTAGCGGATGGATTCACCGGCGGTTGTTTGAACTGACCATCTTGTCCAGGTGTTGACTGACCAAGTTGTCCAGATGTTGACTGTTTAGCCTCACCGGATGCTTTATTAAGGACCAGAACTTCCAGACCAGAAGTCGACTGTCTTGTCATCGGCACGCGGTTGAAGTAGACAGGAGGCAGGAAGTAGGCACGAGAGACGAGATCAGGAAACGCGGCTTCAGCCCACTGTCTCCAGAATGTCTGGGCTTGTGCTGAGATGGTCTCCTATGATCATAGGCGCATAACATTAGATAATGATTAGATATTACAAAGTAAAGCTTGACTACAAGCGGCGATGAAATACACGGAATTATTTATAATTACAGTGACGACGACGACAGGAAAGAAATTCAGTAGATTCTAGAATCTCATGCCGTTAAGTTCTTTGACTTTAAAAGTTCTTTAGGTGTTTGGGATCAGTATACGTTTGGAATTTTATTTATTTTATTACTAAAGTATTTTATTACCTGAATACCTGTCTCCTGATTGATGAGCCTGACTGCCGCCTCGACCTGAGGACCAGATCCCCGGATGATGACAATCTTCATGTTTTGTACGTCCGAGGGGTTAGGGTCAAACTCAACATCGGGCCCTGTTTTCTGTTTGATTTCTTGACATTTACTTTCTGTAGATTCAAAGTTTAACCAACTTCTATTTAACATTTACTTAGGCAACTCACAAGGGCGCACTCACATATGCAAATATATGTATATATTGAGAAATATATACATAGAAATATATATATATATATATAAAAGATGAATAATTTTGGGAAAGAGATAACTATGTAGACAAATAGATAGATAGACAGACGGACGGACAGACAGAAAGACAGGCAGCAAGGCAGCCAGATCACCCGTACCTGTGAGTAGAACAGCCTGTACTTCTGTGACAGAGTGAAGGTAAGCGTTGCTATTACCTCCCCTTGGACTTCCTGCTTGTAATGTACAACGTCTGCTTGTCCTGCCCCCCTTTACGGTCTACAGAGTAGACATGAATACATAGACATGGAAATACAACATCAGGCTTCTATTCAAATCAGTTATCCATCCCTAAGATTTGCAACATAGACATAATAACTGACAATATTTCTCACTGTACACATCACTACCCGATATGTAAGTCAACAAATACGTCAGTGAAAAAAACCGCAAATAGCAGTTTGATGGTTACAGCGTGTGTGTGTGTGGGAGGGGGGTCTAATACTGGAACTGAGCGTTCAACCAGCCGTTGACACCCAAGGTTACACCCTTTACACAACAATATGTTTATGCCTCATAGCAGACTTTGGGGCAAGTGTGATGTGATGACAACAAGCACCTGTTACGACAGCAGGTGTACGTTTCACGCTGGCCCACTGTGACAGTGACCTTGTCTCACCTTTTGTAAAGCAGACGGAGGTTGACCAGACATGACGGACGTTGAATGTTACTCTGACCTCAAGAAGACAATGTCTGTGAGAAACAGCATCTGCTGCATGAATATCGAAGTAGGATTGATAAAATGGATTGTCAATGATTTAGAGACAACGTCACATCCCTTACTTTATTTGATAGCAAACCAGAACTTCTTGTTTCTTTAGAATCAATCATGCGTATCCTACTGCTTGTATAGTTTACTGTAAACTAAGACATACTGACACTGACACTGACACTGACACTGACTTCCCTTTTTTGTCGATAGATTTTCAATCCCACGACAAAATTGGGAAAAGGGGAATAAAAAACTTGATTGCAAATATAAAATACAGCAATCGAGTCTTGCTAACAATTTCGATTCTATTTTTTTGGTCATAAGACCACCGTCCCTTAACAAAGGGGAGATAACGAGAATTTTTTTTACATAACTACATTGTATACGCAGCCACTGAACTTCCCATTCAAACGCTTACATTCAACTTCACATTCGAAGCAAACTTTAGATGCGGTCAATAGAGTGAACGAACAAGTCACGTGATTCGTACACCAATGCCTTGAAACAGTCATGATAATAACCTGTATATATGCCGGTTGTACGGCAGGCCATTCGCCATCAACTGAATGAAAAAGCTTTCGTCTTCACGATGAGCTCTGTCTTCTGTCCAGTGCTAAGTGGATAAATCGCTAGATTAACCATTTCTCTAGTATTCTCAGATTGTAAAAGCAAGGATTGCTGACTCCATGTTGGGTTGTTAAAATGCCATTGATTTATAAATTTAATCCTGATGTCATGAAATGCCTGACACTCCAAAATAAAGTGGCATTCACTCTCCAACTCAAGTCCACATGCATCACACACTACATCCTCTCCGTCTTCCATAGAGTACCACACACATCACACACTACATCCTCTCCGTCTTCCATAGAGTACCACACACATCACACACTACATCCTCTCCGTCTTCCATAGAGTACCATGCTTTTTAATTCTTAAATTGGGAGACACGTAACCGGAATCTCAGTAGACAGTTTCTGAGTCTTGGGTTTAAAATACAGGAAAGGTACTTCTCTGCTCTCAGTTCAGATTTAAATTTTAGATTCCATCCGTATTTATCGCTTGCTTCTAGATCAGCGTGCCATTGCTGCGCGTTTATGGCTACAAGCCTATCCTTCAGACAAGAAAACCTTATCGTTGGCAAATCCCTGGTTTTCCCAAACGTTCCCCAAACCCATTCTTGAATAAAAAGTTTTTACCTTGGTAGCCCAGTTACATTTACCCTGACCATCTAACGTTACGAGCATTTCATCTGCTTGACGCCATATTCTGCTTGTTGTCAGTTGAGTTAACCTGATCCAGTATCTAATACACTTTATCATCGCACATACTGATATTGGGTACCGTCCCGTCTCACCATAGATCATCTTGTTCGATGAACACTGGGGGATTCTGAGAAAGAACTTAAGGGCTAGCCTTTGAAGCTTGTCAACTTGTTCATGTCATGAAGGCCCCAGATTTCTGCTGCGTAGGTACTTTGGTAATAATCGCCATAGTGATAACACTCCCTGTTAATTGGGCTGATAATACTCGACCCCGGGGCTCTTGCTGGGATAACACTATCTACTTTTTACTGACACTGACTGATAGCAGAGCCAATAGAACACTTATATCATATTGTCATAATGTTGCTTTAACTAACATTGCTGATAATAGAACTAAAAGTAGCCTACTAATTTCAACCACCTTACTGAACTAGCACAAAGTTATTTACTATAAAAGGCAGCGGCTTATCAAACACGGCTGCGAAACTTGGCAGTGCAGAGATTTAGCCCCTTTAGCATAAAATGTTTGTAAATGAATCCAGTGATCGATTTATGTGGTGTGATAGTGCACAAAACCTTTCGATGATGGCATGGTATTTGATAAAAAAATGCAATAAACTCTGGTAAACTAACGTCAAAAGTCGAGGAACGGGGAGCGAGAAATTGTCCGACGTACGAGATCGGGAAACAGTCGGCGACTTAATAGCATTACCTGGGGGCAGTTTGACTTTGGTCGCACAATGGGCGATGGCCTCTAGAAGCAAGGCAATGCAAGGATGATTCTTAACCTCATGCCGGGGGTGGGGCATGTAGAATAATAAACAATGCAAAAAACGTATTTATATACATAATCACTTCTAAAATGCTAAAAGCGAACTGAAAAGGGATCATAAGCACAGTGGCGCTACAAAGGGGACACCGAGAAAAGAAAGCCCTGCAGAGTAAACGCCCCTGAGTTTGATGGGAGAAAGTGTTAATTCAGGGTTAGCAGAGTTCGCTGCCTGCATCTTTTTTTTATCGTTTCCAGGTGGATGTCTCGCACCTGTGCAATATGATCACGCCTGGTATTTCCCCAAAGCAGACGAGAATACCTACACGAAATCGACATGTGCGGCCACAGAACGTACCTCATCCCTGAAGAGTCCCACCAGAACACAGCAACCACAACTGACGGAGCTACGTGAGACTCCTAGGAGACTTGTGAACCCAGTGCGGCGATAGGCACTTGGCTGGACGCGTCTAATGACAGTCAGAGACTACCACCCCGAACAGAGCGACACCGACTTGTTGCAGTTCAGCCTACCCAAGACCTCGAGGAGACTGATAACGAAATAGAACAATATCGGGTAGGTTATCCTCGCTGGTGCTCCTAGATTTCCTTCAGTAGATTTACATATCTAAGTCAAGACCGAATTTTTGCCCTAAAAACTTCAGGTTATCTAGAGATTTTCAGAAGTACGTGTTTTTACCTTTGGCATCCATGTTGAGTTGAAATCTACAATCATCAGTCATGATTGTAAGTTAAGCAAAACAAGACAAGAGGGACTCGAGAATCAGCAAAGAAAAGGGAAAAATATATTGAAGAATTAAAGAAATTATACATGTTAACCTTTATTGCTTGCATGAGAGTAAGAGAGAAGGAGGATAGAGAGAGAGAGTCATATGTTTGTTAGTTTATGTATGTGTGTTTGGCGCGCATGAGGGAAAGTTTGTGCGCCAGGAGGGTGCATGCGTGCGTGAGTGTGCGCGCGCGTGTGTATGTGTGCGTGTTTGTAGGCGTTCCTAGCTGGTGTTCCGGTCTGTGTATATTTTACAGCCACTTTCCGTAAAAACAAGAGACACAAGGACCCGTGGCCACGCTGCTGTTTTCATTACTGAGGTATCTACCTGAACAGTTTAAGGCTCCTGTGATATGTCCTGACCTGTGCAGAAAGTTTGCAAGATGAAACCCTCTCCGGTGGCCCTTGTTTGTGCTTTCATTCACCAACCTTTCACAGAAACAGTTAAACTATTTTAAAAGTCAGATTTACAGGCGCTCAGCTCAGCCACACAGAAAATTCAAGGTCAGTATGGGAAAGGAACAACCAACGAAGGGAAGGGAGGGACGGAGGGACGAATCTGTTAAATTGGAAAAGGGAGAAGAAACTTCAATGTCTCTCTCTTGCTCGACTCAGTGAGCGATCAGTCGACAGACACCAAACTCAACAATAAAAGACACGTTTTTAAACAAAGTTGATTGGCTTTCTGTCGCCAAGACAGAAGACATCTCCCTGCATAACACCACATGGATTTCTTTTCCTTCTGCCTCTAGTGGCCTTCAGCGCGAGATCCTCGGCTGGCACGATAAACACGGGAGATAACGGACCAATCGTCTTTGACAGCGTCGTCACCAACATCGGCAACGCGTACGATTCATCGACAGGTGTGTTTACTGCTCCCAGAGCGGGAGTGTACCTCGTCTTCATAAACCTGATGTGTTTACTGCTCCCAGAGCGGGAGTGTACCTCGTCTTCATAAACCTGATGTGTTTACTGCTCCCAGAGCGGGAGTGAACCTCGTCTTCATTAACATGATGAAAAAAAAAACCGCAGCATGGCGTCATTGAAGTGATGTTGTTTAGAGGGAGCGATCTTCTATGCGCGTCACGCATGACTGGCGCATACAACGACTATGGAACTGGGGCCTGCGTGAGCGCCGTTCACCTTCAGGCGGGAGACAGGGTGTTTGGGGAACATCACTGGGTGGCGTGTATCTTCACGGGGGCGTGTGGTCACCTTCTACAGGAGTGCTGGTGTCTCTGGACCGTTAGTTCATCTGTTTAAAAATCCCATTAGAATGCCTATCGACAGCTTTTACTTGTATTGTATAATAAAATAGACTGAATGAACGTATGTCTGTCTGTCTGTCTGTGTAGCGTTATGTGTAGCGGATGGTGAACCCACGGAGGGGTCACGGGTTCCACAAAAGCGATGTATTATAACTCACAAGCAGATGGTCGCGGCACCACGAAAGCAGAATGTAACATAGTGCGGCACCACAAAGAGAAATCTTCGATTACCTTACCACAAAATAGTTGCAAGGTAACAATGTCACGTCACCACGCACTCGTCCATAACTTCAGCGCCTGCGCATGTTTGGTCTCAATAAGATTTTATTACTCAGCACGGCGTTCCATGTCGTGACGGCAACATCAATTTTAACAACTCTAACACTTAATAAAGAACAAATGAGGACAGATCGCTTAAATTATCGAAAGATAACTCCAACAAAGGTACTGGCAGCGCTCAACATGTGACCAAGGGAGCTTACTGTACCCAAAACACGTAGCAAAGAGAGGGTCGGAAGAAAGGAACTTGGCAGATCCTCAAAAAAGATCTGCCATCCCTTTCTTTATAACGGCGCTAGTCTTCACACAGCTGACCCTCGGTACACAACGTGTGCACACAGAGATAATTTAAGCGCTCGGTCCTCATTTGTTCTTTATTAAGTTTTTGTTTTGTTTTTGCTTTCTTTCTGTCGATTTTCTTTTTTCCTTCTTTTATGGGTTTCTTTCTTTCTTCCTTTTTTTCTTTCTCATTTCTGTATCCCTTTTTTCTTTAGTTATTTACTTCTAGGCTAGTTCATACCCACAGGGGTCAAACATTTAATGGCTTTCGTGGGCTCAGCACCAGCGTGCTAAACTCTGGTAAACGCGATTATCCGCTTTTTGTCTGATGCATGGCACCGCCATTTCCCGAATTTTTTCTTCACCGGCAGAAAAATACACAGCACATTTATTTTTCTCAAAGCGAAAACGCGTAACTGCTCCGTCTGAACTGTTCACTTACATTCATCCATGGGGCTGTGTCACCTGTTTTGCAAAATCTTTGCGTTTTCTCTGAATAAAAAGTAAACATCCAAATAACTTTGTTTTTGTACCCGCGTGCTTGTGTGTGAGTATGCAATAAGCATTATTCTACGTAGGCCGGAATGCCATTTTTAAAAATTGAAATAATTGTCTCTTTTGTTTTTTATTGTTACATTCTTCTCATGATTCTAACTATACTATCGGGCTACGCTTATATTTCAAAACCTGCTTACTTTTTCAGTTGTATATTCCTTATATTAGATTACGCTTATATTTCAAAACCTGTCTACTTTTTCAGTTGTATATTCCTTACATGGCGACCGCTCCATGACCTTTGAACTCTGTGTCACCATTGATTCTTTGTTCTCTTGAAAATGGCATTAATAAAGAACATTTTTAAAAAATCGCTGGTACATGCATACTTTCCAATCACCACCTCCCACCAACTTCAGGACGCATGCATAACTTCCATAGCTAGTACCCTAAAAAAAATCACATATTTAATGACAACAGACATGATTTTTAGGACTCCATGTTCAGCTCTATAGATGATTCTGTCATTTGAGTTTCTTATATTTAATTTACTTTTACCAATTGCACTGCTACAGCCCTGCCCTATGAAAATCACTCATTAAAGTGGATCATTTCCTCTCCTGTGTGAATGTACTGTTAAGATATGAAAGAAAAGTTACGGTAAAACTGTGGCGCACTCTGTGCTTGTTGAATGGGTTTTTATTTGTTAGAATGAAGGAAAGTTGAGTGAATGAAGTTGAGAAACCAAAGCAAAGTTAATCTTGAAAGCAGTGGGCGAGTACACAGGGGTGGTTGTGGGCCTTGTCAGTAGCTGGTCCGAACACAGGAATGGAAGACTGCAGTCGTTGCGAAAGCACCTGAGCAGGTGAGAGGCTCAGCGGTTCTCAGCACTTGCAGGGGAGACCGTTCCAACCTGGGGTCACGACGCTATAGAAAAAAACAAATGTCAACATTAAAATTTACTTTACAGAGACAGATACACATTTTTAGTGTGACGTTTATTGGTAACGGTTAAGACGAATTTTGTAATATTTGGTCTTTTACAGTGAAAAATTGTAACAAGTGCTTGAAATCATTGAATATTTTACTATTATAAAACAATTGCAAACAACAGATGCACACATTTTTGAAAAAAAGACATTTTTGTGGAAGTGTAGATTTATTTTCTGTACTCTTTATTATTATGATTTCGTTGTCAATAACGTTTTAGTTTGTGTTTTCGTTGTGGATGAAACCTGCAACATGATAATGAGTTATTGTACACTTTTATAACAGTTTTGAAGAGAAATCAGAAACTGACCAAGATGAATACTGAACGGAAGTCATCAAAACGACACAGAGGCTAATGGTTGTTATGTAAGGAGAATCAATTGATACAAAGAGTTTCGAAAGGAGGAAGTAAAAATTAACACCAACCAGTGAGGCTCAAACATACACATTCTATCTTTCTCCCTCCCTCCTCCCTTCCCCTGCCCCTCCCTTGTTTGTCCCCTCATCTCTCTGACTGTTTTCTCGTGGTCCATTCGAAACCAATCGTGTCCAAGAATACACATAATAAACCTATTTTAAACCCTAACCTTTTCAAATAGGTTTCCAAACAAAGGACTTAAATTTTATCTGGACGCCATCCCATGTAGGAATAAAAGAAACGAGGAAGGAGATACACTGGCTAAAGTAGCCACTTTCAATCAACACGTTACACCGGCTTGATAATAGGTTTGCTTTAACCGTTACGCAGACAGTGCAATGGACTCAAATCTTGCCTAATAACCCCGTTCAGTCCACTTTCAGACATCTACAGACAGGTTAAAACCTTGGCATCGTAGTGTATTGAAGGCTATACGAAAGGAATAGGTAACGACATTCAAGGTTTGTGTGCACAGGAGTGTCTTACTGTTTGAATGCGGCGTAAAATATCGCGCAGACAAAACAAATGGGCGCCTTTGGTTTGTGTAATATACCTTGCTCAAACTTAGTTCTGTCCGTAAACACGATGATTGAAATTGCAGCATAAATGTAGAGGGAGACTGAACTCAATATAACTGATATTTTACTAGTTTGCAAATTATTGCAAAAACAAAAATTTCTTTGCACACACATGTTCTCATGGTTTATCTAGACAGGGGATAAACCTAATGAATTGTTTCTTTTGCAGAGTTACATCCATTCTATGATTTTAAAAGATATAAAGGAAATGGCGTTTGGCTTTTTTAAAGACAGAAGCACTAGTGTAAAAATACAGAAACAGTAAGAAAAAATAGTATTTTTAGAAATCGATAGCTCCTATGCAAAGTGGAAGATGCCATCACAAGGACGTACTCACATCATTTACATCACCTGCCCAAGAAGACAGTAACAATGACTATCAGGCCAGCACTGCCAAGTCCACCACTTGTTGCAGCTATGACGGTGGTGCCTTTTGATTGGACACTACTCACTGTGAACAAAAAGTTAAAGAATTTCTTCCAAACATGAAAATGTGCGCAGGCAAGAAAAAAACACATTGTCACATGAGAGAGAGAGAGAGAAAGAAAGAAAAGAAGACAGCGAATAAAAAGCAAGAATTTAAGAAGACAACTATAGTCTATGAAAATAATTGCACAGAGTCCATGCACAACATCTTTCGTCATTCATTTAAATGAAATCTGCTTCCACTTATCCATGTTATCGCGCTAGCACTTGACGACTGTCAACTAGAGTAGCCAACCACGCGCTTTGCCGCGTGTAGTTTCAGTAGATGTCACTAGTTTTTATTAATAAGCTGCTTGCCTCTATACCATCATCCTAAAGCTTTAAAATATTACCTAGCATAAAAACTGTCTATCGTTTGGTACTCACCAAATGTAATATTACAACTGTTTTTATCTAGCTTGAAAAACTGTTTTTGAAAGAAAGCAGAATTTCGATGTCACCTGCGTTTCTTCCAGGTACGTTTTGTTTCCCATTAAATACAGGAAGCAGTTAAAAATTGTCGATGAAGGCTTATCACACTGGCAATAATCCGTATGATGCACACTGGACGTAAGTCTTCCTTCTGACGCAGGGTAAAACATAACTGAAAAGGTCCCCTTTCTTGCTGTCAGATCAAACAGCGGCATTTTGTGTTTCAGAAAGCAGTTATCTTCGCTGAGCGTGCTTTCGTCCCAAGAGTCTGTTATTTCGTTCATTTCTCCTTTTCTAAGCGATGGGCAGGAAATGCTTGCGTTGGCTTTCAAGACAGCAATAAAAAGACTGATTTCTTCTGTGACTGGATGTTCAAGTGACATGCAAATAATTTTTAAAAAAACATAACGTAGCAAAATCATTAAACTTATTGTCAAAATATTCTATAGCTACAGAATGCAATTCTTTAGATACAATGAACATGACACCCATTCCCCAATTGGCGTCCCACACATCGGACCCTGTGCCACTGGGCTCAACGCGCTAAGCCAAGTTCTATGCCTTTAGGTTATTGTGAAGCAACCGATTGGTTGACCCAAATAATTATGTAAGGTTAGACAGTGAAGGAAGAGGTCAAGGAGGGGGTCACAGTGAATACGAATACGTGTTTCTCTCAAACCGAAGCATATCTTCTGAAACATTCCTAATAATATTTATGAGGAAAATATTTAGAAACCCCCTAAATAAAGCAGCTGTCCATGTGGGTTTGCTCATGTGAAGACTGTGTAATAGTTCGAACCAGTCTGAAGAAAGGCGAAGGGTTTCATTTTCGACGCCAAACAATAAAGTTGATAAAAAGTTTAAATAGGTTATGACAGTTTCAAACTATACGTACATTAAGCAAATGGTTGGAACAGGAAAAAAACTGCTTTTCAAGTATAACGATTTTGGTGTGTCGTTATTGTCAGTGTACGGTATCGTTAGTAAACATAGTCGGTGTTTTGCTATTACTAGACACTTTACTATTTTTAGTGTGTACAACAGGCTTTAATTCTTGCCTAGATGTACGGTATGGATTACCCGTCGCTTTTTCATGCTTTCGTTCATTCGTCAACAAAGGGTACAATCCCAGTAGCTAAAGCGGGTCTCTGCCCAACTGATAACACGACGCCATCTTTCTAAACCAGCTCGGCTGGGAAAAGATTACTGTGACACGCGCAGTTAAGACGTGAAACACTTGGCGAAGCTATCGTGTACGACGGTGTGGCGATATGACTATGGCTCTGTGACAATGTGTCCGTGTGCCACTGAGGCAGATTTAACTAAGACGGCCATTCAGGAGGTTTTGAACTACGGCTACGTACCCTGGGTGAAAGGAAAAACCCAAGACTGGAGCGCGGTAAGGGACCATTTTACAAGCCCCGTGCCGGTCTAAAGGTGAAGATGGATAGACTTTCAGAATCAGCGAAAACATAACATCACGGTGCCAGAGACGAGCACCAAAGCTACAAGAGTACAATCTTCAGCTTCTAATTATCATCCTCATCGTCATCGTCATTGTCATCAACATATAGAATTTCAATTTATCATTGAGCAAAAAGAATTACAGATAATGTTATGCATATTAATATATATACTTACATATATGTGCGTTTATGAGACTGCGATGCATGTATATGTAATACACACGCTCTGTTATTTTTCTTTATTCTTACCCTTGCTACCTTATAAATCAGTGTTCCTTTTAAAAGGATTTGTTCAGGAGTAATGTGCGTTTTACTGTGGCTGGTTATTTCGAATATGAAGGGTTTTGTTTTGTTCTTTTTCTGAAGAGTAACGAAGAACAGGAACGAAGTCTTCAGCAACAAAATCGCTCATTCAAGTCTTTTATTTCGAGTCAAGAAAAACAGGTTGAAACAAATGCGCGCGTGTGTGTGTGTGCGCGCGCGTGCTTGCATGCTCACGTATGGCCGCGAGTTTTTTCTGTACTAATACGTGTTATTATAGAGTAACATTGACGAGCTGTATTTTTTGTCCTAATAGTAAGTTATATCTAATGGTTATAAAAAAAATCAGGTTTGTAATTAAGAGAAATACACTGTCGTAACTTTGTAATTTTGTTTTGCGTTCATACTTCCATATTAAAATGCTGCATTCATACTTCCATATTAAAATGCTGCATTCATACTTCCATGTTAAAATGCTGCATTCATACTTCCATATTAAAATGCTGCATTCATACTTCCATGTTAAAATGCTGCATTCGTACTTCCATGTTAAAATGCTGCATTCATACTTCCATGTTAAAATGCTGCATTCATACTTTAATGTTAAAATGCTGCATTCATACTTCCATGTTAAAATGCTCTATTCATACTTCTATATTAAAATGCTGCATTCATACTTTAATGTTAAAATGCTGCATTCATACTTCCATGTTAAAATGCTGCATTCATACTTTAATGTTAAAATGCTGCATTCATACTTCCATGTTAAAATGCTGCATTCATACTTCCATGTTAAAATGCTGCATTCATACTTTAATGTTAAAATGCTGCATTCATACTTCCATGTCAAAATGCTGCATTCATACTTCCATATTAAAATGCTGCATTCATACTTCCATTTTAAAGTGCTGCATTCATACTTTCATGTAAAAATGCTGCATTTATACTTCCATTTTAAAATGCTGCATTCATACTTTCATGTTAAAATGCTGCATTCTTTCTTCCATTTTAAAATGCTACATTTATACTTCCATTTTAAAATGCTGCATTCATACTTCCATGTTAAAATGCTGCATTCATACTTTCATTTTAAAATGCTGCATTCATACTTCCATATTAAAATGCTGCATTCATACTTCCATTTTAAAGTGCTGCATTCATACTTCCATGTTAAAATGCTGCATTCATACTTCCATTTTAAAATGCTGCATTCATACTTCCATTTTAAAATGCTGCATTCATACTTCCATTTTAAAATGCTGCATTCGTACTTCCATGTTAAAATGCTGCATTCATACTTTCATGTTAAAATGCTGCATTCATACTTTCATGTTAAAATGCTCCATTCATACTTCCATATTAAAATGTATGACTTAAAACCGATACCATCCAAAATCTGTTTAATTCACAGAATAAGTCTGCAGACAAGAAGTCTTATAACGGCAAAGCTGGCGAGCAGACAGGAATGTCCATGTCTTTCGAACTCGCGGAATACACGCCCACAGATCTGTTGCCAAGACAACAACAGTCCGGTTTGCACAGCAGCCCATCTCTTAGCTCCGCGATGACCAATCTGTTCCGTACAAGTGAATCGGAAGTCGACAATTGTTCGATATACGTTTCAGCCTTCTTGGATTGTAGCCATGGCGACAGACTTGAATTCCTGCACATGCACCAACCACCTGTATACAGTCTAGCCACAGTGACTCCCAGCTAATCTGCTGGGTCATTGACTTGAAATAGTTATGATCATCTGGTCACATTGAAGGATTATAACTTGAAATATGTTTCATTTTGATGCCATTGTAACACAGTAGAGCTGCAACATGTGGTCACTACATTAAATATATGCATTAAAAATTCACATTTTAACTATTTCTGTGCGGAGATCGTTGACTTCAAAGAGACCTTTGCTATGTTTGTTTTTAAAACAAAACAAGTGACTGCCCCTTGGAGGAGAGTCCAACTTAAATTTAAAACAAGGGAACTGGACCAAGCTAGAAAAGGACAAAGACGAAGACAATCTACATGTTTTGGGGCACTACCCCTTCAGCAGGACGACACAAAAACGACGAAAAAAAAGAAAAAGAAAAGAAAAAGAAAAAGACTTAGCTGCGGCAGATGTGGCGCGTGGGCTGCATAGCAGGAGAATGACCAAGGGACAGTGAGTAAGAAGGGTTAAAGAGGGGCCAATCGCAAGGTGGGTAAGAAAGGGTAGAGAAGGTGATACTAAAAGGATGAACAAGGTTCAAGAACACATACGACAGTAGCTTCTTCAAGGAAATGCAAAGTAAAAAAGCAA
>SMGT01001277.1:4553-21150 GCA_004794575.1 Lanistes nyassanus | reverse complement strand
TCGATCCATTCCTTCTTCTGTGATATTCGCCTTCTTACGTACCATCGGTTTTTATTCACGCATTTAAGCTTTCGGTTTTATTGAATGATCCGTTCTCTGTTCACTCTCCCTTACCCTCCTTTCTCTCTTACCGCTGGTTTTCCTTTTTCTTCCCCGCCGTGATATAGCCTTAGTTGCTGGCACGGCGTTAAGCCCAAATACCTACCTACCTGGGGTCCTTGCTCGCCAACAGACAACCTCGCAAGCGTCCTCCCGGTCCGTCACGAGTACCAGCGTACAAGCGAAATATGCCTGGTACCAGGTCCCAGACCAGAGGTGGACTCGGCACGCAACCACCTCCCCCTAGGAGTCGCGGTGCACGAGCCAGACGACAGCCCCCCCAATAGGGGGGCCCTGCCGTGGACACCACTGTCAACGCCTCTCCACAGGCCGGCAACCTGTCTCGCGCCGGGGAGGCATGGAGGAGTTGCACCCGCAACTCCTGGATGCAGAGCGTGATCCAGGTGGGGTTCAGCCTGCTGTGGGATTCTACCCCCGCACCTTTGGCGCGTTATCCGTCTCCCTGCCATCTACCCAAAGACAGACGCACAAGGAAGTCTCTGGACCTGTCTGTGGCCGCCCTACTGCAGTCCGCCGCAGTGGAACGGGTTCACCACCCATCCACACCGGGCTTCTACTGCCGTCTATGCACGGTGCCCAAAGCGACCGGTGGGTCTCCCCCTGTGCTAGACCTATCCCCCCTCAATTGCCACCTGCGGACAGTACGTTTCCGCATGGAGACGCCCGCATCGTTTCGAGAAGCTCTCCGTCCGGGCGACTTCGTAACGACCCTCGACCTTCACGAAGCGTATTTCCACGTTCTGATTCACCCGCCCCATCGCAAGTGGCTGCGCTGCGTCTGGCGGACCAAGGTCTACCAGTTCAGAGTCCTGCACCATGGTGACCATGGGTCTTCACCATGGTGACCAGGGAATTTTGCACTCTGATACGCGAGCGGGGGATACGCTTTCGGCTACTGGGGTACTCCTTCCACCTCCGCAAATCACAACTGCAGCCGCCCACCGTCTTCACTTACCTCGGCATGCTGTTCAATACAGTGTCCTGGACAGTCCGTCCTGTGCCACGACGCACAGACCGGCTTCTCCACCTGATTCACCAAATGATGCACGGCTCCTTCACTGCACGACAATTAGCGGCGTTAGTGGGAACGATGGTGGTGTTGGTACACCTGGTCCCCCTAGCAGCAGTTTTTCTGCGACCCATCCAGAGAGCATTCGCAGATCAATGGCGCCAGTCCTCCCAAGCCTGGGATGCTCCGGTCCCACACCCACAAACGTTCGCCCCACTGCTCCAACCATGGACACAACTGGCTTGGTTGGCAGCGGGCGTCCCCATCGTGCCCCCTCCCCCGGCAGCGGAAGTGTTCACGGACTCCTCCCTTTGGGGATGGGGTGCACACTTCCTCCACCACATAGCCTCAGGCTATTGGTCAGCGGAGGAGACGACGTGGCACATCAACCAGCTCGAGTTGCGGACCGTTCGCCTCGCCCTCGAGACCTTCCACAATGTGCTGCCCACAGCCCACATCCAGATACGATCGGACAACACCACGGTAGTGGCATACATCAACCACCAAGGGGGTACCCACTCCGCAGCTCTATCGACTCAGGCGGAGGATCTGTGGCATTGGGCCCACAACCACGGCATCTTCCTGTCAGCAAGTCACGTAGCAGGCACAGTCAATGTGCTAGCCGATCTACTGAGTCGCCCACACTGTGTCCTCCAGACCGAGTGGACCCTTACACACTCGGTCCTGGACCCAGTGTGGGAAACCTGGTTCCGACCGCTGGTGGACCTGTTCGCCACCAAGTTCAACAAGCGACTGCCAATCTATGCATCACCAGTACCGGACCCGGAAGCCTGGGCGGTGGACGCATTCTCGCTGACATGGGCGGGTCTAGAAGCGTATGCCTTTCCCCCCTTGCCCCTCCTTCCCCGCGTACTGCGGGAGGCGGAGCTCGAACGCCCCCGCCTGATTCTCATCGCTCCGCGTTGGCCAGCACAGACATGGTTCCCAGACCTGATGCGACTAAGCAGCGCAGAACCCATTCCGCTGCGCATCACCCCCGGAACTCTCCTGCAGCCACGGTCCGGCATTCCGCACGCCAACCCCCACCTTCTCCATCTTCACGCTTGGCTATTATAGCCCACCGAGCAGAGAACCGGGGCGTATCCACCGTCGCTCTGCTTTTTATGGTTTCCGCCCGCCGCAGCTCCACCAACAAGGTCTACGACGCCCACTGGCGTCGGTGGGTCCACTGGTGCAGGTCCCATGGGAAGGACCCAACCAGGCCCAGGGCGGTGGATCTCGCCAACCACCTGTCTTTCATGGCTTCAGAAAGCCACCTGTCCGTATCCACTGTGAGGGTGCGCAAGGCTGCCGTCCTCTCCACCCTCCAGCAACTGGGCGTCGCTCTACGCGGTGACACCTCACTTGTCGCGGACGTGATCAAAGGCATCGCCCTGTCCCAGGCTCGCGCCCCACGCCGGGTCCCCGCCTGGGACCTCTTTCTCGTACTAGCGGCCCTCCGCTTACCGCCTTACGAACCACTACATCAGGCCTCGCTTCCTGACGTATCCCTGAAGACCGCCTTCTTGATCACCCTCGCCTCTAGCCGCCGGGCCAGCGAAGTACATGCCCTATCCGGGTTAGAAGCGGACGTTCGCCGGCGACACGATGGCTCGTGGTCGCTAGTCTTTCTGCCCGAATTTTTAGCAAAAAATCAGCGCCCCGGCGACCCGTCACCCGCAGTCAGGATGCTGCCCCTGTCAGCAATCTTGGACCCCGCGGAGCCCGATTGCCTCAACTGTCCCTCCAGGGCTCTACTCGAGTATAGAGGTCGGACCCGCCTATTCCTGTCCTTGAAAGCTGGCCGCACGCGAGACATCTCCAAGAGCAGCATCTCGCGCTGGGTTTATACCGTCGTCCAGCGGGCGTATGCCTCCATGGCGACACGGGGGGGGGGGGGGGAATCAGACTCACCTCTCCCCCTCTCCGCCAACCGTCCACATGAAGTGAGGGCGTGGGCTGCTACACTTGCATCACAGTCACACCCCCTACAGGACATCATGCTGGCGGCATACTGGCGGTCGGGAGACCCGTTCATAATCCACTATCTACGGGATCTCTCCGGCCGCCGTGAGGACGGTTTGTTTGGAGTGACAGCGGCAGTTGTCACCCAGCACCGGTGGACATCACCGTCCTCATTACCCTGGTAAGTTCTTGGAGGATTCACCCACCTCCTTTTTGTGCTGACTCAGCACTTTGGGTCATGGTACAGTATTGTGACAAGAAAATGCAAATTTCTTATCTAAATTTGTGTTTCTTTAACAATACTTACCATGACCCATCATAGACCCACCCTCCTCCCCGCCGATGGTTCTGCCTGGCAAGAGAAAGTCAGCTTAACCTGTCAGTGAGCTGTGCGCACGGGGAACTCAGCGTGTGCGCATGCGCGGAGGGGTCTTACCAGGGTTGCCTGGGTGGGTTTTTGTTTTTAGGGTGCGATTTGGGGATCACCAAATGAGAATTTAGCACTTTGGGTCATGGTAAGTATTGTTAAAGAAACACAAATTTAGATAAGAAATTTGCATTTCTTAGTCGGGAGTTGCATGTAGCTACGAAGTCGGCTGTGCGTGGAAATGACATAACGCCTTGTGTGGTTGGCATTTTCTGTTTTTATTGTTTGTGTTTTCAGGTCGACCACCGCCAAGGACAGTAAGAGAACTTATATATTTTTAAAGCTATGGTATATCTGTAGCCTTTAATCAATAGATCTAAGAAAAAGGCAACACGGACAAAACGACAAAACACTTTTTCTCTCCTCAAGCACCACTCAACCACCTACTCAACCACCCACTCAAGCACTCGCTCAACCAGTCTCTCGAGCACTCACTCAAGCACCTACTCAACCAGTCTCTCGAGCACTTACTCAAGCACCCACTCAACCACTCTCTCAAGCACTCACTCTCGCACTCATTCACTCACCCACCTGCCAACCCGTCCTACCAGCTCATTCACTATCCAATTACTGTCTTTCATAATTTAGTTTAAGACTTAGACTTTTCTTACCATAGACTTGTCTACCTTAATAGCCGTTACTCAGAGGTAAATTTATTTACCCTTCCCACGTAGGTTATCGTATACGTACATTCTGACTTTCAGCAGTGCGAGGCTGAATTTAAATGGGCTTGAATACACATCTCCACCATTACTGACTTGCATGTGTGTGCATTAGGAAGGTAATTTTGTTCTCACCAGACAATGCAGACATCCGGCTTATCGTGGGTCTGTGTGTGGGACTTGGCGTCCCCCTCATTGTTGCGGCCATTGTCGTCATCGTCGTGGTTTCCGCTAAGAAGAGAAGCAAAGGTAAGCTGACGACCAGAAGCCATCTTGCTTCTCGCTTCACTCCTTTCATCCGGGTTCTTTCACTCGGCTCTTCGCACTGCCACAAAACGTGTGCTTAACGCGATGGTCAGAACTGGTCTCTATCAGGCGTAAGCGCGTAGGTGTTTAAACGAGTTTTGCTGTTTCCGGATTTATTTCCGATACACGTGCATTTCCGTCACTGCGCAAAAAGAATGCAAAGAGGAAGAGAACGTATATCTCACATGCATGACTAGATCTGGCATTTCGCTAATGTAAGTGCAGATTTTGCTAAGCTGAATGCAGATTTTGCTAAACTGAATGCAGATTTTGCTAAACTGAATGCAGATTTTGGAACACTGTCATTTTAAAAAATATTTAAAATTCCCATTCAAATCTACCTTTAAGAAAAACCCTCAGCAACAAAATAAGAAAATTAATCCTGCATCCGCTACTTTGCTACAAGAATGATCTTCAGATATAATGTGTAAAGACAGGAAAAATATGATCATTGGTTAAACAAGTGACTACACATTTGCACTAAAATGGAGAATATATTATTATCTACATTATCTATATCTATATTATCTATATATCTACATTATTATCTATATTATCCCTATGTTATCTATGTTATTATCTTTGTGCATGCAACCACACCACAAACGCCTCAAGTACCCGTTCACTGTATCTTACTATTGCCTAATGAACAAAGTAATTTGTTCACAGCGTCTGACTATTGAAAAAGACGTTATGTTTTATTTTGTTTTACTGAAATCTCAATGTTGTTTCCCTTTCAGCGCGCTCCAGAAGAACCTCTTCAGTGACTCCTTTGATGGACCTACCAGAGAAAAACCCATACACTAAATTAGGGGTAAATATTTATTTCGAAAGTACTATAAGACAGCGGGTGTGTGTGAAAAATGAAATCCGTGTGTTTAAATAAGAAAGAGTTACCACCGCTGTTACGGACGGAGTGGATCATTAAGCTGTTTAGTCTTTACCACCGCTGTTACGGACAGAGTGGATCATTTCAAACAAAAATAATTGAGTTCTTATGACTGCTTATGTGACGCGATCCCTGCATCAATTCCTCCCTCCCTCCCCAAACTAAAGCAGTGTGTTCTGGTGGAGCGCGTTATCCCGAAGAATGCTTAACCATGGAGTCCCTGCAAACTGTATTTTGTAGTGAAGTCCAATATTTGGTTGAAAATCTTTGAAAAATGGCGTGCGCTCAGAGTCACTGTGACAAAGGTAGCAGTCGTTAGTGGAAATGTGTGCGAGCGAGCGTGTGAACAGACTTGTGTTGCGCTTTGTTCTATGAGCTTGTCTGTTGCTGTCTTGCTCCGAGTTGTGCCGTGTATGTTATGTTGTGTGCCGTGTATGTTATGTTGTGTGCCGTGTATGTTAGGTTGTGTGCTGTGTATGTTATGTTGTGTGCTGTGTATGTTATGTTGTGTGCCGTGTATGTTATGTTGTGTGCTGTGTATGTTATGTTGTGTGCTGTGTATGTTATGTTGTGTGCTGTGTATGTTATGTTGTGTTCTGTGGTTTGGTGTGGTGTGGTGCGGAGTGGTGTGTTGTATTATGTTGTCTTATGTTGTCTTGTGTTGTCTTGTATAATGTTGTCTTGTGTTGTCTTGTCTTATGTTGTCTTGTGTTGTTGTCTTGTCTTATATGTTGTCTTGTGTTGTATTGTCTTGTGTTGTCTTGTCTTTTGTTGTCTTGTGTTGTCTTGTCTTATTTTGTCTTATTGTCTTGTGTTGTATTGTCTTGTGTTGTCTTGTCTTATGTTGTCTTGTTTTGTCTTGTCTTATGTTGTCTTGTCTTATGTTGTCTTGTCTTATGTTGTCTTGTGTTGTCTTGTCTTATGTTGTCTTGTGTTGTCTTGTCTTATGTGAGGAACCAAGAAGGGAGAGTAAGGAAGGACAGGGGAGAAAGAGGAAATAACGCTTTTTTAAATTTGAACATTTGAACATTTGTTCTGAGCAAGGAACTCGTTTAAATGTTAACACAACCCCTCGTTTCACAGACGCCAAGTGTGATTCGCAGCGCCCCTCCCTCAGATCCGTCCCTGCCGGAGGTACCTCTAGCAAGGAGAACAAGGTAAACTTATTTTATAAGTATAATAGGGAATCCGACTTTTCCTTTAACTCTCTTCCCATTTTCGTTTTCTCGTTGTCTACTGTAAATCGCTTATAAGTTGTCTGTAGAACTTATTTTGTTTAATGTTCTGTAATGTTAGTATCTGTAAGGAACGGCGTCTTATTTCATATCAGGGTGGGGGGTGATTCAGAATGAGTGTACAGCCATGCTTCAGAAAACAGTGTAACACAATACTAACGTGTTTGCCATTTTTTTCAGCTGGCTTGATGGCTTCTAAGATGACGTTATCGACCACCAAGAGCAAGCGATGGAACAGCCCAGTGTAATCAACTGTTATTGAAAACGCGTGATATGGGGGAAAACAGTCTCGTGCAGAACCAACTGCGAGGAACCATTCGTTTCTGGTGAAAGAAACGAACATAAGCTGTAATATATGTGTATTTGTCATAGTCAGTCCTTGTGAACTGCTTTTTGAAAACTTTTTTAAAAAATTGTTCTCGCCAGTATGCAACAGGATAACATAATGTAAATCATGTACAAATGCCTACTTTTGGTCACTGTGTTTTCACACGTTTACCGGAAGTGCATTTACATAGAGCCGAACCAGAACACCGCTTTCGACGCGAAGACAGCTTGCTTTAGGAGAAGGGCAAGTATGTATTCTCAAGACTTAAGACAAATACATAAAAAGCCTTGTCATTATTTCATCACTTAAAACCTCGACTCTTTGAGACATTTTTTCTGATTTTTTTCTGTATTTATTTAGTTATTACCAACTGCAACAATAATAAGAACAACAGAAGCTGCACTAACAACGACAACAACAAAAGGCAAAACACGTTAAGACATTTTAAGTTACTGAAACTGTGCAATGACATTACTCCACCGATTTTCTGTGTTACTGGTGAAAACTATTTTATCAGGTATGATTTACACTTAGTAATGCTGGTCCCTTCCATTTGTCTTTTTGTGCTAGAATATATGTTGCTGTCACTCGGGATTTTCTTTTGTTGTACCTTTCAGTTTTAATTTTTTAAACAATTGCGCATTGTTTGATTTTACTTTTTAAGGTTTTTGGGGGCTTACAGGAAGTGTTTTTGGGTTTTTTTTTCATTTTGACAGCGTCCACTAACTCTCTTGTCTTACACATATAACTGAGATTTCACAAGCACGAAAGCATAAGTCTATTGTATTTTTTTCACCCTCAACTATGACAGGATTGATTCGTGGCAGACAGGGGACCTTACCAGTATGTGTCAAAGGCTAGAATATTATCGACTTTTCGATTACTTCCCTTAGCCCAAGAAAAAACCACACACACACAGGCTGTCCAAATGCACATTGGAGTACAAACACTTACTCCCCCACCGATCCCCATACACACAGTGTCCTACTGATCACCATCGAGTACCAGATCTACTCAGCAACTGAAGTACAGATGACTAGGATTTCAAGTACCCGTTGCTGTTACAGCCATGGCATAATATTTACAAGCCTGCAGAAGTACAAATTCACCTTCCAGAACATGATCTGAAATTTTCAGAACACACGTAGCTTTCGTGCTTACCATTTAGCACAGAAAAAAGACAAATCATGCTTTCTGTTCCTAACAGTTCTCTAGAAATAATAAAATGCTGTAGTGAAGCCAACAGTAAGCAGGAAACAATATATAGCCGGCTTCATCACAGAAAACAAATGAATAGATAGCTCGCAATCGTCAATATCTTATGGAAATAATTGTGACCATTTTTCTTAAACTTCGAGGACTGGAGTACCATCAGCAGCCTTTGTTTATACATGTCAATATTCATACATTGTATATATTCTTATGTGTGCTCATGTGTGTACATAGAAGCTTGTCTAATAGTTTGTTCATGTAGCCCGCTATATAACAATACATCTATCAACGTTGTGTGTGTCGGTTACCGACCTAAGGATTTGTTTTTGTATTTGTTGCTACTCCCGTGAAGTGACATAAAAGGTGAAATCAAAACAAAGTTCTCTCTCTCCACTCGTTTGTTCCTCTGTGTGTTGTTTGCTTTTGCACATGCACGTTCGCGTAAGCGAGCGTGAATGTAAATATTTTCAAGGAAAAAAGAGTAGACACGAAAGATTGATGAGAGAAAGAGAAAGAGAGAGAGAGAGAGAATTTAGTGTATTAATGAATAATGAAACAAAATCCCAAACGTCAAAGAATGCTGCCTTCCTCCATGCCTGCCTGCCTGCCTGCCTCACTGCCTGGTCGCCCAAAGAGGACGCAGGTTTGCTAGGTGAGGTCAGACAGGCTACAGCTCGTCTGTGTGTTCTGGTTGCAATGTTTCGTGCCATTTTCCTGGTGTTGAGAGCTATGGGGTCGCGTATCTTGACGCCCGTTTCAATCCGGAATAAGATCGCTGATGTGTCTAGTGCTGCCAAGTCTGTGCGTTCCGCATGCTGTAACAGGTTTGAGATCCACGAAAAGAGGCAAATGGGGAAGAATGCCCCACCCCCCTTAACCCCTCTACCTGCCCCCCCCCCCAAAAAAAAATCCGCTCCCGAACGATAAAAAGTCTCAAGAATACATAGCAATTTATGTCGTGCTCATTCGTGAAGGCTTTCACTGCAAGTATATTTAAGCCGTGCCGAGAGGGAACTTAATCCTGGTGTGGAAATAAGCGCGAGTAAATAGAGCGCAAAAAGCAATACTAAGCTTTCGTCTGCTTTGGTGATCATCTTCACATTGTGCGTGGGTGCGTGCGTGCGTGGGTGTAGGGGTGTGTGTGTGTTTGATGGGGAGAGAGTTCTTAATTAAATGGGAGCAGATTTGTCTTAAATTTATATTAAATCACCCTGGAACTTTTTTACACAAATGCAGAATGTTAATCTGTCGCACATCATAAAATGTCCATAGTTTTGCATTAATTAGGATATGAGAGAAGAAGATAGACTTAGCTATCGCCTGGAAAAAAGAGGGAGAGAGAGCGAATCACACACACACACACACACAATGTAGTGTAATGAAGAACCAGACAGACTAGCTAGTCAATAATACCTAATCCTACGATAAAAATATCGAAAAAGCACACATATTTCGGCAGGAGACAGGAAAATTGCTATTAAACCAGCAATCAAACTAAGATGGGAAGAGAACTACAAAAAAAGCTGACGGAACAAACAAAGGAAATAGAAGAACTCCCAAGTAACCGTTTAATAGTATTCAAATCCCCTAGGTCAAATCCGGCAAGAGTTAATACGCAGAATGAGATTAAATGGCAAATGCCATATGATGCCCAAATCCAATAAACTGTAGCTGTGGGAATAGATTTAGCACGTCATACATCCTGTCATAATGCAACCTAAATAGTAAAGAAAAAAGATAACATTAACCAAATCCAAACCAGGACTAAATTTGAAGTCAATCATAACCCACCCAAAAACCTTTTGCAGCACATACTTGAGCTTACGGTCCAGGTAGTAAACAGCCATCCTGAAGCAAGATACATCACAAAGCGTCTTTTTCATAAAAAGAACAGGGACTGCAACATTAACCAAAAATTAAAATATAAATAGGAAAGGCACAAGTCTGCCACTTAAGCATAGGGCAGTAGGAAACAGTCAGCAAGGACCCTCCGTCAGTCGCCACCTTCCCCTTTCTCCTAGTACAGTGCGAATCTCCGACAGGTGAAAACACTTCCCCCAAAACAAACACGATGCAGTGTCATGGTGATGATAAATTCTTGTAAGAGGCATTCTAAAAACTATAAGTTATATTTCAATCCCTATTGCCTTGCCTATGGTGGATTTGCTGAGGGTACGTAAATAGTCCCAACCGAGTAAGCTGAGGGTTCTTATGCCAGAGACTGCCCCTCCAACCGGTGATTATAGCCCCTCCTGTGGCTTATTATAGCAGTACTGCACTCGCTACCTGGGGCGAGGGCGTCATGCCTCGTCGAGCCTTTGCAAACTAGCGATTAGAAGAAAACTTAACCTACATACCCCCCCTCTCTCTCTCTCTCTATCTCTTAGTTTGTCTTCCCTCTTTAATTTTCTGTCTCTCTTTCCCGCTTCCTCATTCTCTCTCTCTCTTCTACCTCCTCCCTCCCCTTCTCTCTCTCTCTTTGTCTCTTATTTTGTCTTCCCTCTTTAATTTTCTGTCTCTCTTTTCCGCTTCCTCATTCTTTCTCTCTCTCTTCTACTTCCTCCCTCCCCTTTTCTCTCTCTCTCTCTCACTGGTTTTCTCTCTCCTGTGTAGGTGATAGAGGTGGTAAGGTAAAAGTCCATCGAGGCGTTACGGACAGAAAGCTAGAGTAGTTCAAAGACGGACTGTATTGCTGATTCAGAAATATTCCCATAAAAATCACCAGCGCGCCTGTTACAAAATAATCGCATATCAGTATGAAAGACCAGTCAGAACGAGTTGAAGAGCACACAGCTCTTGATAAAGACCAACAGTTATTTTGTTACGTGTTCCCAATGTGTTTTGGTGTCCGACATTCTCAGGAACAACCTTGCAAAAGACGATGGGCACACCACCTCCACTTCCACCACTCTCAAATAGCGACGCACGAAAGCTTTCACCTAAGAGAAATAGGTCACGTGACTACGATTCAGGATATGCTATTGGCTGCAATTCCAACTGGCTGAAATTAATTTCTCCTAGTAGAAAATCACCTTATATGACCGTAGTTGCCCACCGTGCTGCTGCTGATTGTTCGCCTCGTCCCCAGTGGGAGGTTACCCCAGTTGGCAACTCCCACCCCCCTAACCTTAGACCTAGATTCTATTGATCTCTGCCTTCAAGGTTCAAAATACCTGTTTTTCATTGTTAATTTTTATGTGTAATGCCCGCCTGACGTATTAAGCTCTGTGTCTTATTGGATTTCTTAGTTTGACTATCGTTACGTGCCATGTAGCTTACAGTGGGTAAGATTCTATGATCTAATATGTGTAGGCTCGCGTGACCGTTTACTGCCTGCACTGCGAGATTCATGACATATTGAAATAGGTTTTTTTCGGGTTAAGGTGATTGGGTGTAGCAGTTTAAGGTGATTTTAAGCAGGATTGCAGTTGAATATGGCTTTTTGAATGTCTTTAATGTCATGGTTCATACAGTATTACATGTGAGTCGTAAATCTGTTTCCACACCTTCAGATCAGTGACCCTTTTGTGATTCCGGTGGTTTCATCGTTTTATCAGATTCACGTTCTGTTAGATTTAAAAAAAACATAAAACGCTCAATCAAGTGTAAACCCATGACTGTCTAGTTCCTGACAAGATTGATTAACGCATAGATAAAGGCCGGTTTTCAAGCTGTCAAGTTTTAAAGGCTTTCAAAGCAGAGAAACCTTTGACTGAAGGCGCCAGCATTCACACGAAGCACGACACAGTCGCCTTGACCCCGTGGCTGAGATCAGTTGAGCTTTTGCCCTGATGTTCATGATAGTGGCTGGCAGGGATTCAAGGTTTCAAGGTTTCGAAAAAATAAAAAGAGCCATTCTATCCACCAAAAAGATTGAGCAGGACCGTTTCCGGGCTGGTTCAAGACTTGATTAGCGTTCCAAAGCGTTTCAAAGTACCAAGTTTGAAGCGTGTAAACCGGCCCTAAAGAATGCTAGTATAATGTACGTGCAAATACGCAGGAACGTGCACGGGCTGGAGCATACTCTTCCTTAATTTTGTGTCTCTCTCTTCCTCTCTCTCTTTTCCTCTCTCTCTCTCTCACACACACGCACATACGTACATGCGCGCTTGCATTCTGTCTCTCAGAACACGTGGGGGAAAGGGGAGAGAGAGAGAGAGAGACAACGATTAGAGAAGGAAGAATTGAGCAAGGATGAGCGGGGAAGGAGAGAAGTGAAATGACTGCACAATATAGCAAGCCAACAGGAGGCTGGGGTCACTAGAAGATTTAACACAATATTTAAAATTATCTTGCAGTGCTTTGATTGCCCGTTACTATGCCCTGGATGCCACCTGTTCAAAATAGCCACAGCACCAAAGACTTTTCTGAACTTGGCCAAGGTGCGTCCTAGTTCGTTAACTCGAAGTCTACGCATATTTTACCCGGCTTTAGTTCCGGCTGACTGCCACCTGGCAAAGAAATGCCCTTTTTGTTCCGTCAGCGATCAAGTTGCTGCAGTTTTAATCGAAGACGTCATACTTACGGAATTCTTTTGCAGCGGGGCTCGTCCTCCAGCAGAGAATTCTATTCACTAGCACAGACAGAATAATTATGCGTTAACAAAAGGTACTGAGCCAAGCCACATTAAACGGCACGGACAATCAGCAGTTTCGGGGTTTTACGATATGTGGCTTTAGGGCGCAGACCTTACTGTTTGCAGCATCGGTGGCAGGCAACATGCGCTGGAAGGGGCTGATGGGGGTTCAGCTTTGGTAGTACTTTCGTGTCTTCGTCTAGATTTTATAGTGTCTGGTGCGACCTGTTAGAATAGATAATCATAATCGCATAATCAAGCTCAAAAAGTGTGTGCCTTCCATTGGCCTGCCCGCGAGCAAGGCACCATTGTCGCATGGGCTGAGCTAACATCCTTTGCCTGTCAGTCCTGCTGAAGCACAAGCAACGGCTGGTTGATGTCAACTGTCCATGGATGGTTTTCCTGCAGACGACGGCCTGTCCAATCCGTTAGAGGCTCAGCCTGCTTAAGCTCCGGTGAATTTGCTGGCCAGTTCATGCGAGTCCTCTGCTGCTACTGCAGGAAGGTGGTGACTACACCGAGCCCTGTGCTGTCTGGCATTGTCATCCTGGAGAATGGTGCCCCTGATGCCATTGCCTGCAGCGCTGGCAGTAAGAGGGGCTCCAGAATGTCATCCATGTAGATCACGCCAGTGAGGATGCCTTGCACATGGTGCAGAGGTGTTCTGTAGCCCATGCCCGTTCCTCCTCAAACTATAGTGGACCAGTCACCAGCCGCTTCTCATTTTCTCAAAATAGCATCACGATATAACTCTCACCCTGTCGCATCCAGACGCGGATTTTGCCATCTTCCAACGATCTGGCACAGCGGGACTCACTGGCGAAAAGATTTCTGCCCCACTGTTTACGCGTCCAAACCCTAGGCCGGCCCAGGGCTTTTTACATGTAGTTTTTTTTTCACCTGCACACGTTTGATTTGTTCACATTGTCTGGCGTCTTGAGTACAAGTCTGGCTGCCTCCCGTGATGTGCACGAAAGGGCCAGCACTGATTTCCAGCACACTGACGTTCACCTTTGCAGCATGAAACCAGGTGCATCCAAATGTACGAGGTCAGATGTTGTGGTCCTTTAAGTGATACATCCACGACTTCCCTGCCAAAGTGCAGCTGGTCTTGGTCTGTCAATTTTTATGAGTAGTATATTTCGCATGGCATGTGCTGTATTTGTCTGCTGTGTGGTGTTATTAGCGCTAATGAAGCGAAAGCACGCAGATTCACGTGGAGCTAAACTTTGTTATGCCCGTTTCCAGGCACTCTTGCACAACTTCTTACTTTGAAACTCGGATCACCAACACTATGTAACTATAGAGTCACCAATCGCACGTTAGATATCAGAGACACGCGCATGCCTAATGGATTATGTTTGAGAGTTTCTTGGCGTGCGCCTGCACAGGACCCAGCGATTTGCTCACCGGAATCTCTCTGACCAGAAGACGGCTTACATGCAGGGATCCGGCAGACAACTTGGTAGCCGCTTTGCTGTCAAACTCTTCACAGTTATCAGGTGCAAGACATGGAAAGGTCAGAGGAAATAACGTTTGTTTTCGTCCTTTACTTTTATATAAGATTTAAAAGGGTATACAGTTTGAAAATATCTCCTGGAAATCAATGAACATTGTAATACATCTGTTGATAAATGATAACTCAATGCTGAAGTGATGAGAATCCTTGAGTATGCGTCACAGATATTTGCCAATGCAAAAGAAATACTGGTATCTGACAACAGCACTATATATATATATTATTTCGGAGCATTCTTTGATGTTATTTTCTCTCTCTCTCTGCCTCTCTTCAGTCCTTCAATCTACTCTCTTGTCCCTGAAAATATTCACTTACGCCCTCACTCACACGAACGTTCGCGTGCATAAACACAACACACAGCAGACGAGAGAGAGAGCTGACACTGACTGTCGTGAAAACACACGCACACGGTACATGTTCGTCTAGCATATTTACGTTTCACAAATATGTATTTTTTTTAGAATGAATTTTTCTTTCGCCTTTTCATTAACCAGCTGACAACTGGCCACACCAAGTCAACAATACAATCAGCTCAGCTCGGTTATTGACATACACACGCGGATGCACGCACGCACGCACGCACGCAAGCACGCACGCACGCACAGTTATCGTCGACTGATGATTTGCTGCCCTCGGCGAGTCTTGGCCACTATCTCCTCAATCGCGTGTACCTGTCTTACCCACACGGCCCTCTGAGAGAGAGAGCGTCGTTAGCTGACAGTCACTTTACTGTCACAAACTGCTAAGAGATGACAAAGCACCGTAAGTAAGGGCCAAAGGGTACCCGGCTGGCTGACCGCAGTGCTGGGGTGTGGGGGCCGCTGGTGACTGTTAGAGCGAAGTGTGAACGCACTCCCTCACAGTGAGAAAAACATGTAATCAAGTCTCACCTCATACACGCTCTACTGCATACGTCACCACAACCTGTCTGCAAGGCAACGGCTTCTAACGCCTGTACATGCCGCTCGGCTATCTCTTGAGTTCTTCAAATGCTACATACACCCACACCAGCAAACAAACAAAATCTTGCTAGAGATGAGAGCAGGCTACGAGAGGTGACAGGGGAAAAGAGAGAGAGAGAGAGAGAGAGAGCGAAATAGCATAGAGGGCAGGGGAGGTAGAGAGAGAGAGGAATATGAACAAATGGACAGAAACTTCAAATAATTTGCTGAACGGACACACAAGCAAACAAACAAAACTTCTCTCGCCCTTCCCTATACACTCACACCCACACAAACAACCTGAACAAATAAAGAATCTTCGGGGCAGACCAGATGCGTGTTGCAAAGACGCTAGAAAAGCTAGATTCTCAAAGAAATTAGCAGAAAAGCTAGGTAAGTCCGTTGAGGGCGGCGTGGCCCTCAAGCGGCCAGAAAAGCTAGAGCTAGAGCTAGGAGCTGTAAATTCAGTATCCAATACGGCGGTCTTGATGATCGGTTTTAAGTTTGTCGACGGAAGTTTTTTTTTAAACAAGCGTAATTAAACAAGGCAATTTAGGATCACCTTCAGAGGGTGAATTTTGCTGTTCCTAGAAATAGTCTGAAAATTTCTCTGAAACGTGCTTTTTAAGCATGAAATAATGCAAATTATTGTCTACAGTAGCGAACGTAGCCATCTTAAATTTCCTGCTCGCCTATCTAGCTTCCGTTGCAAAGCACTGCACGCCACGGGTTTCGCTAGCGGATAGAATTCTACTTTGTCTAGCGTCTTTGTAACACACGTCTGATGTGTGCGAAGATCAACCAACTCACGTTCTGTTTACATGCCTGGGGGGGGGAGGGGGAAGGGGCGGCAGAAACTAGGGGCGTCGGTAGGGCTACCATCAAACAGCGACTTCAAACCAGTCAATTAATTGCCGGCTTTACACAGGTCTAACCAGTCCCCTCCCTCCCAGCCTGAGGTCAGCCGGAAAGCCCGTTCAGGATAAAAGAAAGCTCTGGAGCGAATCAGGCTGACAAGGTGTATGTCACGTGTTGGGGTCTGGTGGGTCAAGGAGATTGCACCATAGATTCCAGGTGTGAACCATCCTCGACTCTCAGGCCCTAATTAAGGTCTATTATCCCCTTGTTCAAGCCGCCATCTAGCCGCTCACGTCATCACCAGCCCAGGATTAGTTCCCTGTGTATACTTATGATCGGGGTTACTGGCCCTAGAAACCAGGGGCAAGGTGTTAATTACCTGGGGCTGCTAGGGTGGGATTCGTGAAGATGTCAGGCTCACCAGGTGTGCGTTAGTTGTTCAGGGAAGATTACGTAGCTGGAGAAAACTAGCGACGCGTAGTGTCGAGCATCAAGAGCTTTGATGTAGCCGCGCGAGGTAAACAACCAGGAACGGGAGGGGGGTAGTTGT
>SMGT01001276.1:2402-13257 GCA_004794575.1 Lanistes nyassanus | reverse complement strand
ACTATAGTTTGTGTTATGTTTTTAGTTTTTATACGGTACTAGATCATTTCATCAAACTACAGTCAACACTGCGTATTGGGCGTGGGCTTGTGAAAACCGTGTTACCTAAACGTTCTTGTTACAGCCTTAAACATCCATTAAATCTTCCTTTTATCAAAGGCAGGTTGTTTTAATGTCATCAAGTACAATACTTAATGCAAAACTTTATGAAAACGGTCTGGTGCTATACACTTTATATCTTACAGGATTGTTAATTTTTTTAAAGGAAATAAACTTCTACATCTTCGGGAAATTCCTATGGAGATCGTATTTGAAATGCGTCCTTTCCCTCACTAGACCCATATACGGACAAGTGTGTTCCCCGCCTACCTTTAGCCGCAGACACAAACTGGAACTGAGATCTTAGAGCTTGGTAATAATAGAGGTGAATCAGTTGATATTTGTTCCTTCTTTATTTCTTCTTTTTCTCTTCGTTCAGTCATAGACATTCTTTTATTCCAAGTTTTCCATATTTAAGAGGGTTGTAAAAATGTTCACTCCCCACAGTCTGTACAGATTCTATACAAGAGAGAGACGTGAAAGGGAGAGAGAGATTGAAGCGGGGAGTAGAGAGAGATGAGGTGAAACAGAACATATGGATAAGCGAATTAGCATAGTTCATGCACTTTATGCGTCCCTAGTTGTCCTCGGCTAATAAATGAAATAATCAAGAGAGGATGATACACAGATGATAACAAGCAACGTACGTCCATTGTGTGGTTTGACTATGAAAACGAATATTATTTTCTGTTTGAATGTTCAGAATATGTCATGATCGTAGCCCCTCGTTTAACACTAAACTATCACCTGAAAGTAGTGTAACTGTTAAGGACGGAACTTCTGTATGAGGAATGTGTGTGTTAACCTGTCGTGGGACACTTTTTTAAAAGGACCACCTGGGACTTACCCACTGGCCTAGAGAGAACACTATCACAGCCGATATTATAAATCTCTAAGTGGTGTCTCGTCTCGTCCTCTCTCTGACACCCGTCACATTCACTCTGCCACTCAAGGGAAAACAGAATTCCACTGTTGTAAAGCTTTTCTATGTAATTAGATAGGAGAAGAATGTTCACAAGAAATTGTTGTTGATCTCCTCCGATAATGCAGTGGCTACAGACCTCATTTTCAATTTATTCCTTTGGGCGGAATAACATTCTGCCTTCCAAATGGTTTTCTCTTGTTTTGAGACATGGAGCCAAACAGAACCTGCGTTATGAAGTTGGGTTGCTTTGCAATTAAATTTGGTATATTTATCCGAAAAGCAATTCGATTTCCCCCAGCTGGATTCCAGCTTATGGAGTAATAACAGAATCTAATCCCATGCAGATCTAGCACAAAGAAATCCTGCAATGTTCCTTCATACACGGTAGTTATGTAAGTCCTGTTTTTCTCTTACAATTTAACAGTCACGTTTATTAATCCACACAACCTCTACAGTTCAATAATTAACAATACAGGCTAAAGATCACCAATATTCTACAAATAAAACTGACAGTATTCTAAGTAAAGAAGAGGTGAACAGCGCTTCATTAGTAGTTATATTAGATCTGGGGAGGTGCAACTCAGTAAACTGGTAAGACGTGTATACAGAGGCTCTGTGAATTTTATCAAATTATACGACTTTTAAAGTATTGTGTACATCGGATTTTGGACTGGTTATTTACAGGTAAAAATGCCAGCAATACATCTGATTTTCAGAGTTAAATGTGGAAGTTTCTTGACAATTTTCATTGAGTTTATGTCGCGACGTTCGAAAAACAAGGTGGGGACCCATGCATTACGCCTGTGTGGTCCGCATACCGGTGTCATGGTAGGTCTATTCCTATGGCAAATTTTCTTCTTCAATTTGATTGCATTGTGTGGGGATGTGGAACCCAATCCTGGACCCCCTAAAACTGACAACCTTCGCCAAACTAGGCTAAATAGCAAGGGCGAAGGTGTTAGTCGACGAGACAGTGCGGGCAGGGAAATGATGGATTATAACGCGGCAGCTGCGAGTGAACCAACCCTGAGAGACGTAATGGAAAAGCTGATGGTTATGGACACTAGTATTGACCAGAAGCTTGCAAATCTGGACGCTACCATGGACAAGAGGCTGAGCAGTTTGAGAGATGAGGTGTCGGCAGCTTACTCTAGTGTGCGATATGAGGTCAGCGAGCTGCGTGAAGAAGTGATGGAGCTAAGGCAGGAGAACACGTTCCTGAGATCCAGGATGGAAGATCTGAGTGCCAAGACGGACGACCTGGAGGGTCGCTCGAGGCGTAACAACCTTCTTTTGTGTGGACTGCATCGACCCGAAAAGGAAACTGCAGAACAGTGTGAGCAGGCTGTGCAGGAGTTTTTGACTGACAAACTTGAGCTCTCCCAAGCTGTTGAGTTCGACAGAGTCCACTGAATAAGTAGCAATCCGAACAACCCCCACCCCCACCCCAGTTATTGTGCGCTGTACGTTCTACAAGGACCGTACTATGATCCTGAAAGCCAAAGGAAAGCTGAAAGGTTCGGCGTTTTTCATTTGTGAGGACTTCTCCCAACGTGTGCGCGACACCCGAAAGAAACTGATACCCCACCTGAAAGCTACAAAGTCTCAGGGAAAGAGGACTACAATGGTGTTCGACCACTTGCTGATTGACGGTACCAAGTATGAGCTGGCCAGTGATGGTACTATTCAGCAAGACTCTCGCAGTGCCATGCTTAAATAGGGATGTGGCCGGCCTGGTTCTCTTGTACGTGATGGTGCACGGGGAGTAGTGAAGGGGACACATTCTGACCTTACACCGGGTAGGGTGTGTGTGGAAGGAGGGCGCAGGTCTACTGTTGTTGACGGATGTGTCACAGCACGTGCAAAGGATTTACGTAATGTGGGTTCTTACCGCGCCTGTAACCGGATCCGTGACGTGAAAAGTGCTGAACTCACCACAGGTACACGGCCCCAACACAGAACGGACTGTACACATGTGCTTTCATGTGAGAGTGGGCCTACTACCTGTGACGTTGCTAAGGTCTATGAGCTGCCGCCCGATGTACAAAATACCACCTCATCCCCTTTTGCATCTAGTCCCACTTTGGTAAGTAGTGCCACAGCTGTATACAGTTCTACTCACGGATCAGGTGTCACTGATGTCTCTGGTGTGTTGTCTGATTACGATGACTTGCTTAATCGATCCTCTTTTTCCTGTCTCCCTTTGGTATGTGAAAACAAATCATTCTCATTTTTACATTGGAATGTTGGTGGTTTGCTGCCAAAAATAAACGATCCCACTTTTATTGACTATGTTTCCTTCTTTGATTTATTTGTATTGTAGAAACGTTCGTTAAAGATTTCAAGGCAACACTATTCCCTATGCATACATGCTTTGTCAAGCCGTCAGTGGATTTAGGCAGACAGGGGAGAGAATCTGGAGGGGTTATTTGTATGGTTCGCACGTGCCTTGTCCAACATGTTCGTCAAGTGGAAGTAAGCAGTATAGGCAATTTCCTGGCACTCGTCGTTGATAAATGTTTTTTTGGCTCCCACTCTGACGTTCTGTTTGTGTGTGCCTATGTCCCACCAGAAGGTTCTCGTTTCTATGAAGTGTATGATATAGATAATGGCATAAGCTTGCTGGAAGACTTGCTGGATTGTCTGTCTGCTTGTGGGGACTTGCCGATTCTGCTGTGCGGCGATTTAAACGGTCGCACTGCTAGTTCTTCTCCTGAGAGATACGATGAATCATTACTTTTTGATTGTGCTAGTAAATGTGATGATATGAAGCAAATGAGACAATCACAAGATAGAGGGATGAACTCATATGGAAAATATTTATTGAATATGTGCAATGCCTTGAGTCTTTGTATTATGAACGCTGTATGTAAAGGCGACCCACATGGTTGCTATACATTCATCAGCGAATTTGGAAACAGTGTTAATGACTACTTCTTGATTTCCTTTGAGATGTTTGATGCCCTGTCTTCAAAGTGTTGCCTGCGTATTTCGGATCAAATTCAGGAACAGCACATGCCTTTAGAACTAATAGTGGTCACTCCCAAAGCACAAACCGTTGAGCAAGAAGTAGACAAAGCACACTTATATAAGTTTGTCTGGAATCCTGACTATGAACAGCAGTTCAGAGATAAGATGCACTCGGGCTGCTTTGTAAACTTAATGAAAGAAGCCTGTGAGTTGCTGAAAACGAATGTGAATGCAGCACTAGAATGTTTTAATACTGGTATGAAACAGTATGCCTCAGCAATGAATAGAAAAATATCCCTGTCTAAAGCCAGTCACAAGGCAGAGTGGTTTGATTATGAGTGCGTAGAGGATAGAAGGCGCACTAGACGGCTATTGAGGAAATTTAGGAAGAGTTTGAACTCTGACGATAGGAATAAATACTGTTCTGCTCGCAGGGAATACAAAAGTCTTCTAAATAGGAAAAAGAAACTTTTTAACGAATCTGTATATAGTGAACTCCTGAATGCTGTTCACAACCAGAAAGAGTTCTGGAGCAAAATGAAGAGATTGTCCAACAAAAAGTGTAATAGTAACAATATCTCTGTGGATGACTGGTTCCAACATTTTCGCAAAGTCTTGGAGCAGGAGGAACCAAAAGATGAAGGTCCTGTTGAATCAGATAGACCAGATAGCAATTATGAAGATATGTTAGACAGACCTATCTCTAAAGAAGAAGTTTTGATTGCTATTAGAAAACTGAAATCTGGAAAATCTGCTGGCCCTGATGGGTTAATTTGTGAATTCTTTAAGTGTGCTGATAACACTGTTGTGGATTTTCTAGTCAAACTATTTAACACTCTGTTTGAACAAGGCATCTATACAGAAAACTGGTCACAATCTATCATTGTGCCATTATTTAAGAAAGGTGACAATGACACAAGTAATTATAGAGGAATTTCTCTGTGTGATGTCACCAGTAAGCTATATGGCTCTATTGTCAACAACAGGTTATAAAAAATGGATTGCTCTTCATAATATCACTGGTGGATACCAGGCAGGCTTCAAACAAGATTATTCAACTGTTGACCACATTTTTACTCTGCTTGCTGCTGTGCAAAAACAAATTGCTAATGACAGAAAACTGTATGTTGCTTTCATCGATTTTGAGAAAGCCTTTGACAGTATATCAAGGAAATTACTTTGGCCAATCTTGATGAAAAATGGAATTAAAGGGAAATTACTTAAATGTGTGAGAAGCATGTACGAGGATGTGAAAACAAGGATACGCTGTGGTTCGAAACTCACTGATGCTATCAACTGCACAAGAGGAGTAAAACAGGGTGATGTATACAGTCCTATATTGTTTTCTTTATTTATAAATGAACTGGCCATGGAAATTATTGATAGTGGTCGACATGGTATTAGCCTGGCACCTGATGCATTACAGCTATTTGTGCTTCTCTTTGCAGACGATATTGGTTTTTTTTGGCAGAAAGAGTAGTTGGTCTGCAGACACAGCTAAATGCCTTGTATTCAGCAACTGGGAAATACCAGTTGAAAGTCAATATGAGCAAGAGTAATGTTATTGTTTTTCGAAAAGGTTATCTGGCTTCTCGCGAGAGATGGTACTTTGGGGGTGAGTTATGGAAGTGGTAAATGTTTATAAGTATCTTGGTGTGTTTTTTTTCAACAAAACTAAGTTTCAACTCTGCTTGTAATGACCTTGTGTCCAGAGCCAAGCGTGGACTTCTCTGCATTTTTGGGAAGCTATATAAATACCAGAAGCTATCACTCTCTGTTTTTATGAAACTCTTTGACACTCAAATTCAGCCCATTGTGCAGTATAGTGCAGAAGTGTGGGGGTTGAAATATGGTTTTGTTAAAGAAAAGATTCACTTGTTTGCTTTGAAAAAATTCTTGGGGGTTGATAGGAGGACACCGAACGATCTTGTATATGGCGAATGTGGACGCTATCCTATTTATTTGAACTCGTATATATGTTGCCTTAGGTACTGGTTGAAGATCACTAGAATGGAGGACCATCGATTGCCCCATAAAGCTTAGAAAATGCTATTTATGTTGGACAGTAAAGGCAAAACTACCTGGGCAACCCATGTCAGAAAATGTCTTTGCGAGTATGGTTTTTATTGTGTCTGGTTAAATCAAGGGAAGGGATGCATTAAAACATTTATGTCTTGCTTTAAACAAAGAATGATCGATGTCCATTGGCAACGCTGGGATGAACATATGCACGCAAGTGACAGGTTTTCATCGTACTGTGGATTTAAAACAACATTTGAATCAGCAGCATATTTGCACATGAGTATGAATAGACATGTTATTAATGCATCGGTAAAATTTAGACTTGGGATTTATGGAATTTTAGAGCACAGAAACAGATATACGACCAATGGCGCTGTGAATGTTTGTCGCTTGTGTCATACAGGTGTCAAAGACGAGGTGCATTTTGTTTTGTGTTGCCCGACTCTAGAACCTCTGAGAAAAGACCTTATCCCTGTTAAATTCACTAGATTCCCATCAAGGTTTACGCTTGCTCTTTTGTTATCTGCTGGTAACAAAACTGTCGTTTGTAATTTGACCGTATTTCTATACAAAGCTCAGAAGCTTTTGGAACGTATAAGCTCATAAAAAAATATGTTTGCCACGCGGGTATATTGGTTTGTGTACAGAATTTATCCACTTTGTCACTGTAATTATTCAAGTTGGGCAAACTTCCCCCTTCCAGAATGGGCCCTGGCCTCGTTGGAATAAAAAAATTTCTTTTCGTTTCGTTTCGTTTCGTTTCGTATAATAGATCTAGGCGAATCAGTGCGATTTGCGTTAAAATTTAAATCACCCAGTTAGCTTTTGTTTGACACAAAATGTAGGCCCGACAAATCAATAGCTGTTGGCCAGACAAAGCCACCGTTTGTCGCTCGGATTAAAACAACGAAAACGACTATACAAAGTGGTTTATACATCAAAAGAAACAATTACAAACGATTAAAAGTGAAGAGTCCACTGCTGATCACGATGATTTTCCTGTTTTCGAACGATCAAGTTCATTCATCACACAAGTCCGAGACAGAGAGTTCTTCTTACCGTGAACTCGGTTAAAGTTACCAGACAAAGGTAGGTACAATACCTTGACTATCCCCTGGTCCAGGGGAAGTGTTGCTGCCCAGAGTTGCCGGGAAAGCAAGATACAAGTCACATACGCATGTATTTGAGTTGACCATTTAGGGAATACAAATTTTAAATGTTTGTATTGAATAAAGAAACGGTTGGCTGTTGGATGGACGTGAAAGAATCTAGTTGAACGTTTTGCGAAAAGTAAACGTTTTGATCTAGTCAGGTTGTTGCAGTTCACTGGAGGCGAGATGTAACTATATCGCTAATCGCTAGTCCCTGAAACCCTTGTAACCATAACCGCACAGCAATGGCAAGCTCATCTAGAAGCAAGCAAAAAATACGGACGGGATCTAACATTTCAATCTGAAATGGGAGCAGAGAAGTACCTTTCCTGTATTTTAACCCCAAGACTCAGGAATTGTCTACTAAAAGTTCCGGTTACGTGTCTCAAAAAGCCTGGTACTCTATGGAAGACGGAGAAGATGTAGTGTGTGATGTGTGTGGACTTGAGTTGGAAGTTGAATGTCGCTTTATTTTGGAGTGTCGGGCATTTCATGACATCAGGATTAAATTTATACATCAACGCCATTTTAACAACCCAACATGGAGTCAGCAATCCTTACTTTTACAATCTAAGAATACTAGAGAAATGGTGAATCTACCTAGATTTATCCACTTAGCACTGGACAGAAGACAGAGCTCATCGTGAAGACGAAAGCTTTCTCATTCAGTTGATGGCGAATGGCCTGCCGTACAACCAGCATATATACAGGTTATTATCATGACTGTTTCAAGGCATTGGTGTACGAATCACGTAACTTGTTCGTTCAAACTGTTGACCACATCTGATTTTTGCTTCGAATGTGAAGTTGAATGGATGCATTTGAATGGGAAGTTGAATGGATGCGTGTGCAATGCAGTTATGTAAATTTTCTAGTTATCTCCCCATTGTTAAAGGACAGTGGTCTTATGACAATAAAGAAATCGAATCGAAATTGTTAGCAAGACTCGATTGCTGTATTTTATATTTGCAATAAAGTTTTTTTATTCGCCTTTTTTCCAATTTGGTCGTGGGGTTGAAAATCTATCGACAAAAAAAGGCAAGTCAGTGTCAGTGTCAGTATGTCTTAGTTAACAGTAAACTATAAAAGCAGTAGGATACGCATGATTGATTCTAAAGAAACAAGAAGTTCTCTGTTCATCCTCTCTTATGATACTTTTCCACCCATCTGTGACTGAAGGACGATCTGTTTCCCAACCTGTTGGTCAGTGTTGCGTTCATCTCTCCCTCTGTGTGTGTGTGTGTGTTTCGCTGTTTTCACTACAGTGTAGGTGCTCCTCGTCCGCGCGAGGTGTGCATGAAATGTGTTTTCGTGCGTTAAAAATCTACATTTATTATTTATTATTATTAAGTTCTGGTTTGCTATCAAATAGAGTAAGGGATGTGACGTTGTCTCTAAATCACTAACAATCCATTTTATCATCATGTTTAGTCTGGAGACACAAGGCCCACTCACAGTCTTAGTACAGAGGACACTGACTATGTGTTTAGCCCCGACTCCAGGCAGGGAGCAGCGTTTATCGGAAGACGGACTACTTCGATATTCATGCAGCAGATGTTGTTTCTCACAGACATTGCCTTCTTGAGGTCAGAGTAACATTCAACGTCAGTCATGTCTGGTCAACCTCCGTCTGCTTTACAACAGGTAAGACAAGAACACTGTCACAGTGGGCCAGCGTGAAACGTACACCTGCTGTCGTAACAGGTGCTTGTTGTCATCACATCACACTTGCCCAAAGTCTGCTATGAGTCATAAACATGTTGTTGTGTGAAGGGTGTAACCTTGGGTATCAACGGCTGGTTAAACGTTCACTTCCAGTATCACCACACCCCCGCACACCCCCATCAAACTGCTATTTGCGGTTTATTTAACGGACGTATTTGTTGACTTACATATCGGGTAGTGATGTGTACAGTGAGAAATATTGTCAGTTATTATGTCTATGTTGCAAATCTTAGGAATGCATAACTGATTTGAATAGAAGCCTGATGTTTTATTTCCATGTCTATGTATTGATGTCTACTGTGTAGACCGTAAAGGTGGGCACGACAAGCAGACGTCGTACATTACAAGCAGGAAGTTCAAGGGGAGGTAATAGCAACGTTTACCTTCACTCTGTCACAGAAGTACAGGCTGTTCTGCTCACAGGTATGGGTGATCTGCCTGCCTTCCCTCCTTTCTGTTTGTCCGTCCGTCTGTCTATCTATTTGTCTACATAGTTATCTCTTTCCCAAAATTATTCATCTTTTGTATATATATTTATACATGTCTATGTATATATCTATCTTTATATATATATATATATTTGCATATGTGAGTACGCCCTTGTAAGTTGCCCAAGTAAGTGTTTCATAACAGAAATTAAGGGTTGGTCAAACTTTGTATCTGCAGAAAGTAAATGTCAAGAAATCAAACAGAAAACAGGAGCGGATGTAGAGTTCGACCCTAACCCCTCGGACGTACAAAACACGAAGATCGTCATCATTCGGGGATCTTGTCCTCAGGTCGAGGAGGCAGTCACGCTCATAAGTCAGGAGACAGGTATTCAGGTAATAAAATACTTTAGCAATAAAATAAATAAAATTCCAAAGCCGTTACCAGGCAATTTCAATAGTATCTTCCTCACAAGAACTTGAAAAACTTTTAAAGTCATAACATTTAAAAAAAACTCAACGGCATCAGATATTAGAATCTACTGAATTTCTTTGCCTATCATCGTCGTCACTGTAATTATAAATAATTCTGTGTATTTCATCGTCCCTTGTAGTCATGCTTTACTTTGTAATATCTAATCATTATCTAATGTTATGCGCCTATGATCATAGGAGACCATCTCAGCACAAGCCCAGACATTCTGGAAACAGTGGGCTGAAGCCGCGTTTCCTGATCTCGACTCTCGTGCCTACTTCCTGCCTCCACTCTACTTCAACCGCGTGCCGATGACAAGACAGTCGACTTCTGGTCTGGAAGTTCTGGTCCTTCATAAAGCATCCGGTGAGGCTGGACAGTCAACACCTGGACAGGACAATCAGTCAACACATGGGCAAGCTGTTCCGTCAACACATGGACAAGGTGTTCAGTCAACACATGGACAAGCTGTTCAGTCAACACATGGACAAGGTGTTCAGTCAACACCTGGACAAGCTGTTCAGTCAACACATGGACAAGCTGTTCAGTCAACACATGGACAAGGTGGTCAGTTGAACCAACCGGCGGTGAATCCATCCGCTAGTAATATACGTTTTCAGGACAGTGACGTCAGAGATGATGCGGCTATGCAGAGATTTCTCCTCTGTCTACAGAAAATGTCTGAAGAGAACAGAGAAGTTTTGGTTGGACTGAGCCAGCTTCAGTTCGGACAATACCTGGGTGAACCTTGTTACGCAGCTACGGCTGCTCACCTACCTGTAGCCAAGAATTTGTCTAAACACAAACAGGGAGACTTTGATGTGCTGCTCATTCACAGACAGTACGGCATGGTCGTCTGCGAGGTGAAAGCTTTCGGTGACAACGTGGGTAAACTTAATATGTCCCAGCAAGATATAGACAAGAACATCAGAAGCAAACTAACACTTGCCGTATTACAACTTGACAAGGCAGAAGCCGTGTTGTCACATTTGGCTTCTGACGTCACTCCCGGTCTGCGCATCACTAAGACGATCGTGGTCCCTAACCTCACAGCTCGTCA
>SMGT01001275.1:10075-29470 GCA_004794575.1 Lanistes nyassanus | reverse complement strand
AAGAGAGCTAAAGGAACCCACACTGTCCGCTGCTATACCCGTTGTCAGTGGTACAAGAATCGCGGAAACGAGAAGCGAACCTCCGTCTCTGTCCTGCCCCTCCCCACTTCTCTTTGTTGTTTAAAAAACTCACCCCATCCGACATATCTTATAGTTTGTCACTTGGCTGAGTCTTATGGTGACCTTTTAAAAAGCCAACGCTGACCCTTTCCCCCAGCAATCAGCAGACTTAGAACGTCCCAACAGTGTCACATTATTTTCATAACTGCTTATGTTAGTCACTATGTGAGTTTTAATATGATTTCACTTAATAGGGGTTTTTCCTAACTTGCTGGAAATTATCCATCATTTAATGTTTTCTATAAGGGTTAGTATTTAAGTCTCTAATCCTTGTCTGCTTGGTTGATCAGTTTATGCATCTTAAAGAAGAAAACACAACAGCTGCTCACCCCAGTAAATATGTTTAAGGTTCAGCTTCACCTGCTGTCAACTTTGTTGTGTTGTTAGGAAGTTCTCGGACTGCTTGGAATCGCCGCAATTTGGTTTTGAGTGAAACGTTCGATGTTGACATAGCAGACTGCCGCCTTCCGGCTAATTTTATGCTTACATATGCGTTATCATTCAATTGAATGAATTGTAACTGTATTTTCTGTAAGTGGCAATCATTCGCATAGCTGTAATCACTGTTTCCGAGCACTAGCTGTATTTCAGTTAATAAAGATTTTTTTATTACTGACCTGATTATGTCCCTTGCGGTATATACCGGTACAAAGATCCGTACCAGCGTACCATACCGTTTTGGGGGCCAGGTTAGCTCAGTTGGTAGAGCTGCAGACTAGCAGATGGAAGGTTGCTGGTTCGAATCCTGGTGTGGCCAAGGATTATTTCCTGGAGTTAAACATTGTGCAAACTCCATTCGGCCATCTCCCCGCACATTAAACTGCCTGCCCGCCCTGACCATCTTACTGCAGCCACCATCAGTCTGGTGGTTCTTTCAGAGCATAGTTTAGTAATAGGACCTCACCCCCCCCCCCCCATAGTGCGAAATCACCGCGAGGTGGAAGCACTGTCCCTCTAAATAAGCACCAACCAACCATACCGTGCGGATATTTACCGGTATTCCGGTACATACCGCCACCTCCACCACTGTGGCCTCCCACTAACGATAACCCGCTATCCAAGATGGATAACTATTGAAACATTGCACCAGAACCTAAACTGACGGATGGCGTTAACGAACGGTGTGGAGGATTTTCCTCTTCGCGTAAACCCCTGTTTTGGGGCAGGGGGCAGTCAGCAAAATTCAACCGTGCAAAGCAAATTTCATAAATTTTAAAACATGATGAAATGGCGGGGTGGGGGGAGGGGGGACAAGTAAAAACACTGTGGAAACGTTGTGCCTGTTGACAGCTCGTGTTGACTACGCAGTAAAATAACAGTCAGCATTCGAAAGCAAGAAACATTTGCGACACCGTGTCCTGACTATGAACCTGAACTAACGCGCCTTTCTGTCTGTGTGCACGCGCAGTGTGTTGCGTGTTGTGTGTTCTGCGCGACGCTCGGTTCACGGTTACTGGTATGGTGGGCACCGTAACCTAATTTGTCACTCTTACCCCAGTGCGGCCTTAGAAATTAAATCAATTTATTTTATGTTTGCTACACAAACCCATTGTGTACCACTTGCTGGAAGCTGGCACAAAGCAAGCTGTTAATACAAATTAATTTTTTTATATTATGCTTTGTATGTACATTATGACATCGCTGTAATGATATAAAGATGTTAAAAAACCGTTTGTTACTTGCGCATTATTGGCTGTTATGGGAGATTGTAGGGGTCATTTCTGACTCATTCCTTACAGACTAATGTGCCTGAATGACTTATGATGTGTATGATCATTGTTAGACCTAAACATTTAATAATAAAAAAGATTTCTTTTCTTTTGCTGTGAAAAATTAAAGATAAGAAGGGAAATCTGCCAGCAAGAGCGATTGAATAAACAAAGTTATCCAACCCCTCTCCCCATTGCCAACCCTTCCTAACCCCGTGTGGGATGGGGGTGTTGGTAGCTCAGCAAATCGGAAGACGGGAAAGTGGACATTGCTGACCACATCCTGTGGCGTAAACATCTTCTTAACCGGAACATTAGACAGCTAATTTCTAAACGTTCAAAACCACTAACTGAAGTCTACGGTGACCAGACATTTGTGAGACACACCCAAGTGACTTAACTTTGGATATTATACAGCTTTCAGGTCCAAGCACAATCTAGTGACATACCTCCTGGTTACCATGTCGAAACTTACTTGACTAATATACTTTCGAGTCGGAACGTGAACAAAGATGCACGATGAATCAAAACGCCGTCAGCAAGGGGAAAGAAAGCCCGATATACCAATGAAATTTGATAGCCACAAGCAGACCTAAGATTCTCCAGTCGCGAAAAGGGATGGAAGGACAAGACATTTTTTTATGCTTACGTACTCATCTTAAACACTCCTTCACTCGCTGGCCTATTCTTTGTCCAGGGAGCTAAACCTGCATTCCTCACCCCTCTTCCGCCAGCTCCCGCCTGCTGACCCCGCCGTTCGATTTATAAGAAGCTGATATGCTGAAAGTATGCTGGTGTTTGCACATCAAAGGATCTTCTGGCCGCTCGGAACGGTTGCCGACTGTCGTGGCTCCTCAGCTGGAACGCGATAGGGATCGGGGCCCGAGTCCCCAGCTTGCGACCAGCCACCAGCGGTGGGGTGTGGGGTGGGCACCGAGTCCCCGGGCCATGTGACTAATCAAACAGATAGGCGGTCTTCAGCTTGCCACTACAGCTCCGCCTGCTTTGAAGTGGTTGCGCAAGAAATTCCCTGAATGATTTTGTGAAGTGGTACGGCAGGGTGGGGAGAAGGCAGGGAGGTAGGGATTGCAGGAATAATACTGTTTCCCTTTTCCAACACCCTGTTTTCTCCGCTCAGGAGAATTAACGCAACTTTATGGCGATTCCAACAGAAAGGGAATATCGCATCTACGCTCGATCAGCCTGGACGACACAAAGCCCGATGCTTGACTCCGCGAGCTAGGAGGGTGCTGGGAAGGAGATGCTCACGTGGACCCGCTACATCGAAATGATCTGTATGCTGATGCTCTTGGGATGTGGTTTACATGCTGATTGATTGATTGGTTGGATACTTGTCAGAGATGTTCTGTAGTGTGGTCTCTCCTTGTTTCTGTAGGTTTCTGGCTATTTGTGCATCTCGACAGACAAGAATACGATGACATTTCTAACACATACCTTCAAAAGCTCCATACATCTGTGATTTTTTCTGGTATATTATGCATCAGAAAGTATATTTTGATAATAGCTTATCCGTTCTCACAAGTGCTATACCGGTCGAATTGTGGCTATTCGGGGTTTCGAAATGGAATGATACACGGCAGAAGAGCAGATCTGTAAAATCTGTCAAATGTACTCAATTGTCGATTTTTGGCATATTATACATCAAATAATTCAGAAAGTGCATTCTGATTCTTGATATATCTTTAAAACCTTTTATTTAGACCTAGAACCATGGATTTCGGTGGCTGTTCGTGGCTGTTCGGTAGTTCGTATACACGGCGGACGAGCAGACGATAACTGTACTGGCACAAATATTTAAAATGTACGTACTCAAGTGTCGATTTTTGGCATATTATGCATCAGATAATTCAGAAAGTGCAGTCTGAGGCTTGATATACCTTTAAAACCTTTTATTTAGACCGTGGCTGTTCGTTGCTGTGCGGGGTTTTCTATGACCGTCGCATGCCGCCTTTGTTGTTACCCGAGTGACGTCATGAGAATCGATTCGGCTGTTCCGGGTTTTTTTTTAGGTCGTCTCCTCAATGCAGAACTTTCGATTAAAATAGTGACTGATCGGTCGATCTTCTGGTAAAATGACCAAAGCCACGTGATTCCTCAGATTTGATTCTATTTAGGCATACACAGTTACCATGGAGACTTTACCCTCACTCTGGAGGCCTCCTCATGATGTCCAGCACTCACAACAGAATGTCTCATCGGGAGAAAATATGTTTCATGAGGATGGTCGGTTAATAGTCAGTGAGTCAGTGAGTCAGTGAGTCAGTGAGTCAGTGAGTCAGTGAGTCAGTGAGTCAGTGAGTCAGGCAGGCAGGCAGGCAGTCAGGCAAGCAGGCAGGCAGGCAGGCAATATCTCCTATTCAATGGATGCGAACCGGGTGAAGTAGACAGGCAGACAAGCAGGCAGATAGAGAGGGAGGCAGACAGATAGGCAGGCAGGCAGATAGGCAGCCAAACAAGAAGATAGACAGGCAGGCAGATAGGCAGTCAAGCAAGAAGATAGACAGGCAGGCAGGAAATAAGCAAAAGAAGACTTAAAATGCAAACAGAGGGAACAGAAGACAGAACAGGCATGAGTCCTCGTACATTTAATAACAGACTAAACCAAAACGAAGCAAAGTAACACGACACAGAAACAAAACCAAACTGGTCTCCAGTTAACAAATTCACGCGCTAACATATCCATTGGAGAACCTGACAGTTGTGAGAGATTTACATGAACAGGATTACAACAGCATATATATAATATAAAACTTGACTTTTCCTTCCCTCTGTCTGCAGTGTGTCATCAACAAGAATCCGTTTTGTGAGGAAAGCGCGGTGTACACTCCCGACCGAGAAGTGGTTTGGGCCGCGCTTTTGGTCACGTGATATAGGTTTGTTGGGTTGGTGGTTTCTACTGAGCCTGTATTTATCAGTAATAGCACACACATACGCACACGCGCGCGCGCCCAAACACACACGCACGCACGTACGCACGCACGCACACAGAGGTGAGTAGAAGACTCATTTAAATTACGTTTTACACTACTGGGAGCTATTTAATTCCGCTACCAATAAACAAACATCCATATTGTAAAAGAGTTGGGGTGAGAGGGAGCTGTATTTATTAAACAGTGCGCAAATGTTACACCTAAACTTCTAAATATTTTTCACATCCACAAGCAATGAAGAAATAAATGAGTACGTGTACCTCTATTGTCACATGCGCGAACTCCGTAATGGGGAAAGCTGTAAAGAACCTGTCACACTCTGAATGAATCGAATTAAGCACGAGAAGACAATCAGCCTCCAGGACAATTATCTGCAAGATGTGGCATAAAGCTCAATGAACAATTACAAATTCCCCCAGTCATCCGAAACACCATCACATTGAGGTTATGCTAAAAATAGATGCGCTATGACAGGTCGTGGCTGACAAACAATAGAGCAATTTCGCATTACTTTCCGCGCATGCGTAGTTGTTGCTTACCACTGGTTTAACAGGAAGTAGTGCTTCTGTAGGCTTATTGGACGAGCAGAGACGAGTGGTACAATCTTCTGTTGTATTATTTATGGTCATACTGACAGGTTAAACAGTAGCACATAGAGACAAAGTAATTTGTACTTGTTCAGTGAGCAAAAATAGAAAGATGTAGAGGAAGCGAAGCATGGCTACAATCCCCTGGGAGAGACAAATGTGTAAAACGAGGATATGACCACGATATAAACAATAGATTAAAATAACAATAATGCAATGAAATATGAGTGCAAATGAGTGCAAGTGGAATCCCAGTGGGAGAGGTGTGGGATACGGATGGGATCCCTCGGGGAGCTTTGGAATCCCAGTGGGAGAGGCGTGGGATCCATCAGGGAGCTTGTGAAACCCAATGGGAGAGGCGTGGGATCCCTCAGGGTTTGTCTGAAGCTCCCCAAGGTATCCCATGCACATCCCTCATATTTCCGAGTGGGATAGGTGAGGGATCCCTGAGGGTTTGTCCCACGTTCCCTCAGGGATCCCACGCATATCTCACATCTGTCCCACTGGAATTCCACTTGCCCTCGTTTCCAAAACCCTTGTGTAACCCACTCGGATTCCCTGGCCTGTCCCACAAGTTTTCCCACGAGAATCCCATGCGGGCGCGGCATGGGATGGTTTATTGGGATGTCTGAGGTTAGCTGAATCCTACTTTGTAAAATAAAAGGGATGACGTGGTCCCTTTTTTTCTCCATTTCCAGTTCCCCAACGCCACCAGCACCAACAACAACTTTAAAAGTGCAATGTTATAAGTGTAGCCACGCGGTGAAACTCATGTAATGGTGGAGGTATTGATACTTTTTTCAAATGAGCCATTTTACCTTTGTGTCAGTGATAGAATGTTGTATAGAAAATTCAATGTTGAATGTTTGAATGTTCATGGGGAAAAAAAGATGGAATGCAGTCATATTAATTAGAACGAATGACTGCTACTTGGAGTGGTAAAGGATCGGAAAACAGTTGAACTGAACCAAGTAAAGGGACAAAACACAGACAGTTGACGTTTCGGAGAATTACCCCTTCGTCAAGACAATGAACAAAAAGTACACACACCAAAAACTAAACACAAACAACGAGAGAATTATACGTGGACAGTGCTGAATGCACGTGGCTCACAATTGGCGGTCAAAATGGCGTCCAAGATGGCGGTCAAAATGGCGGACAAAAAGGTCATATTAATTCTTAAGTTATTCAAGTAAAAAAAGTGATTGAGAAATTAAGTGTTTACAAATTGAATCCTCTCCCTGCGAAACATTCGCAACACGCAGTGGCCTTATCACTATCTCCGTACACAGTGTGGAACACTTGGTTCATTGACACAAAAACCCGGATGATCACTAATATAGATCAACCATTATAAATAGTGATGGACACAAGCACATTCTGCGCGTGGTCAGCATTAAAAAGGAAAACATACTTTACGGGTTTCATTACGCTGTTGTGTTTCAGTTTCAATGCTTGTTTGTCGTTCGAATGTTCATGGCCAATGTTCTGAAACAAATGGTTTAAAGTTATTTTTCCAGTTTCACTGTAACGATTGTCGACGGTTTCTAACAGTCACCATTTCTTTGAGATTCAGAAACTCCTTTCCCATAATTTTTACTTCAGATCTGAATCCGTTGAACACAGAACTCATGTCACACAGAACTCATTGAACAAGTGTAAGCTCGTACTTCTTCACTCGAGAAACAGTCGGTGTTCAAACCCAAGCTCCTGTGTCTGTCTGGAAGACGGCGAGAAAACTGCTGAGATCTGATTACCTACTGCCAGGGGTTACCAACATTTACGAAAGCAGCCCCTTAATGCGCGTTAGCCAAACATTCTTGCCGCAACCGCGCGCTGTCGGATGTTTAGTGTGAAAGGAGACAAACAGATGCAAAATGCACTTACACTTGGAGAGAGAGAGAGGAGCGGAAATGGAAAAACGTCAGCATGACGAAATCACTGAACCAATTATTCGTGAGAGGAAGCCGAAAATGGACACAGGAAACTTTCCCAGTGCGAAAAAATGTGTGTACTCCGTCAACGACGTTTAAATTTCTTAAAATTCCATGTCCTGCAGTTTTAATTTATAATTTAAAGTTTAAAAAAATGTCTTCACTTTATTACAATTTTGTTTTTCTTTCAGTCTGTTTAAAGAACAAAATACAAGTATATACATGCGCGTACAGTAACAAGTGCTGACATGGTCGTTGTATGCAGTGCATGTTCCCTTAATTGTTAAGATCAGCCCCCAGTTAATATTTTTTAAAATTGCATTTTGGGGGCTCGTAATAGGGATCGAGGGACTACAGTACCTGCAGAACGGGTTCATCGCACCGCACAATAGATGTGGCAGCAGCTTTAGCCGCTCCCTGTGTACTCATTCTCTGGCAGTAGCGCGGATGATGCGGGCTTGCATGTCACAACACGCCCTGTTTATCGCTTTTGTTAACGGTTATTAACAGTTGCGTTCTATTGTCAGGATGTCTCTCTTTGTCTGTCCCTCCTCCCTTTTCTCTTCTTTATTCCTTTAGTTCTCTTTCCCCCTCTCCCTCAATCTCCTTTCTCATCTTCATCATTCGGGGGTGGGGAGGGGTTGCAACAGATTGCCACCTGTCGCCGAATACATTATGGTCAGCACCTCGTCCCAAGGTAAGTACACAGCCACATTCTCCGGGAAAACAAGTCATTTGTAGAGACAATTTACGGCCAGTACCCGCATGCCCGCAAAGTCTCGTTAGTTTTTCATTGTTAATCTTCTTGAAGATAATTTCTCCTAAAATAACTTTGTCAAGCTGTTTTCGCAGGTTTTATTTTTTTTTTTTCGAGGGGGAGGGGCAGGGTAGGGGGGGGTTTAGAGGTGGGGTTGGAAAATGTGGGTAAGAATCTTCCGATACGCCAATCCGATTTGCAAATGCAGTTATGTGCAATACATTTATTCTGAAGCTTATATTTCCGAAATAAATGAAGTACCACGACCATTTGCAGATAGATTTTCCTGTGTGGAACACAAACATTTCTTCTCTTATTTCTGGAATAATTTAATTTTCACTTCTTCATGTGCCGATTTTTTTTTTGGGGGGGGGGAGGTCGATTTAACCGAAGATTTTGATGTTACACCACGTTTATGCCCCATCTGAGAAAATCGGCATTACCTTTCGGTTCACTGGCATTTTAAACTAGCATCACTGTCCAAAAATATACATTTTTGCAGAGGAAATATGCATATAGCTTTAGTAGATGCAAGATGCAGATGTGCATGAGTGTGTGCTTACATTAGTGTGAGGTAGGCCTACTACTGTACACGTAACGTTCGTGTGAGGTAGGCCTACTACTGTACACGTAATGTTAGTGTGAGGTAGGCCTACTACTGTACACGTAATGTTAGTGTGAGGTAGGCCTACTACTGTACACGTAACATTAGTGTGAGGCAGGCCTGCTACTGTACACGTTACATTAGTGTGAGGTAGGTCTACTACTGTACACGTAACGTTAGTGTGAGGTATGTCTACTACTGTACACGTAACGTTAGTGCGAGGTAGGCCTACTACTGTACACGTTACATTAGTGTGAGGTAGGCCTACTACTGTACACGTAACGTTAGTGCAAGCGATGTGTGCGATTTGATCTCGCAGCGCATGCGTTCACGCGCGAATGCAGAGCGCCGACATGTCGTCTTGTGAAGGCTGGCGTTCAGCCTGCGAGAAACTGCATTCAGCCTCTCGCGCCCCTCCCGTGGTGCTTGCAAAGGAATAGAGGGACTGGGGCCCACTGTGACCTGTGACGGGGTCACGGCTGGACAGGGAGCAGTGCGTGCCACCTAAGATGAAATGGATGCTAAAAGCTTTCGTCTGACATAACAAAAGGGCTTCACAAGGGTACAGTCTCCTGTGGTCGTCGACAAAATCCTCTTGGGCAGTGAGATGTAGTACAGGCCGCAGCCTCTGCAAGGTAATTGCCCCAAACCTAAGTTGTGGCCACCGCTTAAGCCCCATTTCGTACTGATTACAAGTCTTCCTAATGTGGATGCAGACTTTGTGAACACACCATGCAAATAGTTTATTGCGATCATTACAGCCTATAAGCATCTTCTGTAATGCCCTGTAGAAGCGGCACGTAGCTTTCTAGTTCGCACAAAAAGCACAGGCGCTATTGTCACCGTGTTGCCGACAGTCCCATTGTGAGTAGTGCTCTTTCAGACAAGAGCGTGTGTTGATGGTCTCTGCCTGTAAATGAACTTGGAGAACCACCCAGCTTAGAAATCACTCCGCAAAAGAGATCCCTCAAACTGACTTTTTAAAAGAAAGAAAGAAAAAGAAAGAAAGAACCAGTCCTCCGCGATAAACAGAAAGTTGAAAGAAACTGCTTAAAAGGGTACATGCCCCCTCCCCCACTTCCCTCACTTCGTCACTCACCCACTTTCACTAGGCAGTCGGGCTGGTGCTAGAGAACAGTTCTTTGCGGTAGGTAGGTAGCTAGGTAGGTAGGTAGGTAGGTAGGTAGGTAGGTAGGTAGGTAGGTAGGTAGGGAGGGAGGGAGGGAGGGAGGGAGGGAAGGGGGAGGGAGGGAGGGAGGGAGGGAGGGGGAGGGAGGGAGGGATGTACGTAATTTTATAGTCACAGTACTTCCACCTCGCGGTGCCTTCGCTCTACTGGAGGAGGAGGGATGATTTCCTATTGTGAAGCTATTTACTGAAACAACCACCCAACTGACAGCTGCAGTAAGATGGTTAGTGAGGAAAACCATTTTGATGTTTAGAGGATGGCCATGGAGTCTGCACAATGTTCAAGTTCAGAAAATAAAACCCCGGCCCCTCTTGGATTAAACCCAGCAACGTTTCACACGCTAATCCGCGCCTCTACCTGAAGTTATCCGGGCCCAGTGAGTGGAGGCGGCCCCACTCACTTCTCTGGTCGAGTCAGCAGATCAGCGCTAGGGAGGCGTGACTGGATTCGAAAAAAAGGTCAGGAAGCGAAAATTCGATTCAACTCGGTATTGGTTATCATGCAAATGAGGTATGATTTTTTTCAGATTTTGTTATTTTTTAAACTGATGAGCAGCCCACCCAACTAGTCTGGGAGAGAGATGTTAAGTAGTCAGATATGGGTGTTGTGATTTTTCTGGCCAAAATTAGCGCGATGACCCTTCAGTAGTGTCTGTCTTGCCGCCTGATTTGAGAAGGGGTGCCCGCCGTAACCTTTCCCTGTTAAATGACAACCCCAACAAAGTACTGGCAGCGCTCAACACAACCGTATGCTGACGCAAGCAACCAAGGGAGCCTACCGTACCCAAACCCGTAGCAAAGAGAGGGTCGAAAGTAAAGAACGTGGCAGATCTTCAGAAGATTGCTTGCGTCAGCATACGGTTGTGTTGAGCGCTGCCAGTACTTTGTTGGGGTTGTCATTTGATGATTTATAGCGCTCTGTCCTCATTTGTTCTTTATTACTTTTCCCGTTACCTGTGGAGGAGTGAAGGGGACCAGGTCAGCGGGGCGGAGAGGCGAGGCCTGAGACGCCCGCGCCTGATGCATGAAAACACTCGCCTGAGCCTTCCAACCGGCAGCTCAACCATGCGGGGAGGGGCCTGGATAGCTCAGTTGGTAAAGCTGCGGACTAGCAGGTGGAAGGTTGGTGGTTTGAATCCTGGTGTGGCCAAGGATTATTTCATGGAGTTAAACATTGTGCAAACTCCACTCGGCCATCTCCCCGCACATTAAACTGCCTGCCCGCCCTGACCATCTTACTGCAGCCACCATCAGTCTGGTGGTTCTTTCAGAGCATAGCTTAGTAATAGGACCCCATCCCCCATAGCGCGAAATCACCGCGAGGTGAAAGCACTGTCCCTCTAAATAACCACCATCATGTTGCAAGGAGAGCCACAGCAGTCCCAACGAGAGGCAGATCAGTCCCATGATAGAGGCGAATCAGTCGTGTGAGATTGCCACATCAGTCCGGGACCAGTGCGACACTGAAGGACGATCGGCGCGACACGAGAAAGAGAGCGAGGCCGACGCTGAATGGACTGTCAGAGAGATCTAGTTACTGGTGAACGGAAGACCGGTAAGAACATGCCGAGTGAGTGGACAGCTCCTTTGACAGCCAGGTGACGAGACCTATAGGTACTTCGGGTGAACGGCCAGAGGGACTGTAAGAGACCAGCGTGCATCTGACTGAAACAGGTGTAGATACCCGCAACAAATCTGACGGGGGAAACCTCCAGTGGACATCGCACTGGACTGCGACGACTGTGTGTCCCAACGTTGGGGTCAGTGTGAGTAGAGTAAGTTCTTACCGCTTGACAACGTCGTGTAAGAAGTGAGAGAAATCTCATCAACGTAATACCAAGCTACTGTTGAACTAGCGGCTAACCATAGCCTGTTAATTAGTACTACGTAAACAAAAATCTAACCCTTTGCCGTCCTTGATTATGCCTGATCGCGTCAAGGTAAGTCCATCTTTGAAAGACAAAAAAGTGAAGCTTTGACTACGTTGTTCGGCACGTGTCGAAAGGCTCCTAACTGGATCTGGCACGTAAGCACGGATCTGACCCCCAACTCGATCAATATCAGGTCCTGACTGGACTCAATAACCCATTGGGGTAAGTATGTTAGCGCACATGTCTACAAACCTCATGTTCTGCTGTCAGCGTAGGGTGGTCACATTAGATTAGTTGCTAAGCTGGTTAATGGTCTAGCAAACCCTTAAAGGTCTTTCTCAACCAAACAATCGTGCGTCCTAGCATGCCTATCCTGGCGACGTGCACACCTTTTGAGAAAAGGCCTTCACCGTGGAAGCCCATACAAAGGTGTTTGCTCGAGTAATTTACTCCCGTTTCCCGTCACCAGATCTCCCACCACCTGTTCTTACCAACCAGTTTGCTTGTTACTTTGGCTCGCAGTTATGTGAACTTCAATCGCAGCGTCAGTCAAGTACGGCTTGTTTCCAGGGATCCGAAGGCTGGCTTCTTGCCACAATAAAGGGTAATGCCCGGGGTTTTTGGACCGTTAGTTAAGGAATGAAAGGTGGCGCAGAACGTACGACACCTGCCCGAGTACCTCTACCTTTGAGTTCCTACAAGGTTCACAGGAGAGAACCCGCTGGTCGAGGGGACATTGTGACTTCTTGTCTTCAGGATTATAATTGTTACAGTAATGTGCTAATAGTGAGTTGGGGGAAACAGAAAAAAACGATTTCGTGTATTTCATGAAATAATTGACGTCGGGGACATATCCCATCAAACAAATCAACTGATCAATCATTCTCAGATAACTGTCATTTCTGAGACCAGCTTATCAACCAGTCGAAGGTAACTGTCATTTCTGATCTCTGTGGTGAATTGGTAAAAAGCCCTACCTTTTTAAAGCTCGCGATTGGAAAAAACCGCAGTATTTTGTTAGATATTGTAGAAAATGGATGAATTTGAAATGCATCTATAATATCGAATTACATGTTTTCCTTTCCACAACTCTTGTTTCCATCATGTTTGCAAAATTCTCTGCCGAACAGTTTCTGGCCCCTCCCCCCCTCCTCACAATCGCTCTGCTGTTTTTCGCTGCACCTCTTTTGCTCGTTCGAGTAACTGAATAAGCGCGCACGCGCGTGAGCCTGCTGTATTTTGTCTGACTGCCGGGTATATTTACACCAAAACAGGACAGTGTTAAGCCCCACCCCTCCATCCCCCGTTTCTTTTAATCGGCAGACACTTTTTCCCTCTGCCGGTCACAGACTAACAGACTGCGGACGCTCCAAAGACTTGATTATCGATCGACAATTAAAATAGGATTTAAAAGCTACAAAAGACCCATTTAGCTGTCAAGGCCTTGGAAAACTCTCGCCCTGACACGCGAACTTACGACATTCTGGCTTGGAAACCTCGCTTTTGAGGTGAGGCGAGATTACAAAGTGTAGTCGACAGACGCAAGTGGCGTAACGATGCTGGCTAACTTCTTACGACCTTCCTGGCCCGAAGTAGCGCCACTGTGGACGGCACGCGCTTCTTAACCGCACGGTGGTGGGTTGGGGTGGGGCGGGGGGATCTCGTGTGGCCCGGAAGCTGAGTGGCCAAGCTCCCAAGGACTATGCTCAATCGCACTGGCGCACGTACCCGCAAGAAATTTCACAAGCGATGGGACAAAAACTCCGGCATAAAAAGATAGATGCAAACACTTGCACGTGCACGCACAATGTCATCCATCCATCTATCCATCCACTCACCTATCCATTGTTAAATGTAATTGCAAAATAGAAAACTAAACGCTTTACCATTTAATTTAACATTGAAAAAAAATCGCCGAAGAAAACAGTTCCAATGTGAGCTGATAGTACACTGTGGACCACGTGATTTCCCCTTTAGTGACGTACGGTTGTCGCTGCACTGACGACAATGGTCCAACACGAAATTATGCGTTTCCGCAAGGAGGTTTAAAAAAAAACCGTGTATGTCGTCCATGTGCAAGTACCGCTGTTATACCATCGACTTGAGTTTGCCATAAATTAGACATTTGCCTATGGATATCTGCGGCGAATCTGATGTGCTGAGGTTACAGGGGTTCTGTCCCCCCCCCCCCCCCCACAGAAAAAAATTCAGATAAAGCGACGGTACACGCGCGGTACATGCATAAAACCTCACACACACATATATATATATATATTTATCGCCATTCAGCCTAGTGGTAAATCAGTACACTCTTGTATACAATGTGATGTATATTTGTCCAGACTTTTGCATTTGCTTGCACAAATGGCTTCCTGCGCCTCCATATTTTGCTGTTTTTCAACAAGGTACTGGCAGCGCTAGACACACCCGTATGCTGACGTATGCAACCAAGGGAGCCTACCGTACCCAAACACGTAGCAAAGAGAGAGTCGAAAGTAAGGAACATGGCAGATCTTCTCTCTTTGCTACGTGTTTGGGTACGGTAGGCTCCCTTGGTTGCATACGTCAGCATACGGGTGTGTCTAGCGCTGCCAGTACCTTGTTGGGATTATCGTTTGATGATTTATAGCGCTCTGTCCTCATTTGTTCTTTATTAATTGTTTTTCAACAGTTGGGAGGGGGCTTCCCCCTCCGACCTTTCAACAGGGGCGTTTCCCCGTGTACCTTTACTAGGTGTGTGCTCCCAGACCCTTCAAACAAATCGATCCCCCAACCCCAACCCCCAGTTCCACTTCTCGTAAACGCACATTTCCAGGCAACATGAACACCCTGACTAAACGGTAGAAGGGGCTTGCAGGCTATGACCATGAGACGTCCAGCTAGTTCCTTCGAACATTGAAGGACAGAATTCTTTTCTTGGAAGTTTGATGAGAGGGTCTTTTTGATAACCCCGTCAAGACAGAGGAGAGGCGAGGCAGCATAATAAAAATAAATTAGGCTCTTGAGTGTGTCGATAACAATTAAATTGGCTTCTTGATGACTTGAGCGACACGGAAGCTGGGTACCCGGCTGTCTGTGCGCCTGCTGCTGGCACTTTGCGCACAGCATATCGCCGCGCGCTCTTGCCGGCCTGTCTTTGAGATCGTAAACCATCCACTAGACCAAAGCCTTTCGAAGGTATCAAGTGTCTAGTCGTTTATCCGTTCGCGGTGCGCGCTGGTCTGCCGGAAGTTCCTGCCACAAAAAGTAACCTCAACTCCTGTCAGTGATTTTGTTGTCATTCTCACCTTCCTCATTGACAAGGTCCTCTGTTCCAAGTTCAGATGGATAAATCTTTCAAAAATTTGCTTTTTGGCGACCCGCCTTCTGAGAATTCCTCAACCCTCTTGATCCCCATGACACCCAAGAAATTTTGGAAAATCAGACTTACCCTGGTGAAAAATAGTTATTACAGCATTATGTATTCGTATTCCTAAAAGACATAATCTGCACCCCGCTTACAAGTTGAAAAGAAGAAATTTTATGCTTTAAGTCAGGCAGGGAGAAACCAGACCCGCGATCGATCTGGGCACCAATACATTAACTAGAAATAGACGCAATTGTTTTCAACCCTGACAAGCAGCACGCCAGGAGGAACTGTCTCGCAGTGAAGGTACCTGGCTGCCAGAATATTTCAGAGAGACGTTGTGGGGGGCAGGGAGTTGAACGAGCTATGTATTAGGACCGCGGTAACGCGACCTCTCGGCAGAGGATTAAGCTTGAGTAGAAAAACCAACAAAAAGTAATTGCCAGCAAGTAAAGGAATCGGAAAATCAATCGAAAGGGATTTGCAACCTTTAGTGGGCTGCCGCTTGCACCACGCTCCGACCGGCGGGCCTTGCGACTGGCGCGGAGACCTGGTAGCCACCATTTTCTTCTCTCCTTTCACGGCCGACCTGCCGGCGATCACCCGATAAAATTAGTTATCCGCCCCTGCGATTAGAAATCAGGTTTTGGCTGCCGCTTCCCGTGCCATAAAATTTCTTGCAAACGACGCCACACCGTGGAAACGTCATCGTTTCATTTGCCTCGCGCTGTCTTCTTCCCTCTTTTTTTTTTTTGTGGCGAATTTCAGATTTCATTACTGCCGAATACGATCGGCAGTCCCCGGATGTTGGCATACAAAATGACGAAAAATGAGAAAATATAACCCTTTCAAGCACGCCAGGTCTCCAGCAGAAACAGGAAACGCACACGGAGACAGGGGTGGCCTCTTTTTTTTTTTAAAAAAACTCTCCTACCTGTCGTGTCCGCTCCGAAGGGAAATAGAGCCAAAGAGATGAAACAGAAGATGGATTTTCACTCTCTCCGCTTCATTACCCACCTCACCACTGGCAAGGGGTAGCTCCTAACTGCGAACCATCACGGTAGAAAGTTTAGCTCCTGGAGAAAAAAATGGTCGCAGGCATTTAACCTTCCTTTCTCTGCATCATTTCACGAAGGACCGGCTTTTCGATAAGCCACATTTGCATAAACACTAGCGGTTTTCTGTGGCAGGGCGTTGGTATTGTCGGCTGCAGATAGCAGCCATAAACTGTCTTCTACCTGCCTGAGACCGCTGAACCCTGTCTCCTAAATGCAGAGGCTATGTCGTTTGTCGTGAAGTATGCTATCAACCTTCAGGAATAAATGAAACTTGGCTCTTATTCCACGACTCATCATTAGTGGCGGTCCGAAAGTGTCCTGTACAAAAAAGGCACTCGACAAGCCTTTGACATCAGGCTGGGGAATCAAAGTTGATTGGGCCTGTTGGCCCATAATGCTGTTCGCAGGGGAAACGCAAGACAATTACTGTTAAGTGTTCGCGTATCTTTTTCATGTTTGACTGCATCGGCTCTGATCTTGTTCCTTTGCTGTTGAGCGAGCGAGCAAGCGAGATGGACAGAGAACAAGAACATACGCACAAGAGAGAGAGAGAGAGAGATCAGTCTTTCAAATACAGGCAGTCGCATAGGCAGGCTTGCACGCACGCACCCACCCACCCACGCACGCTCTCTCTCTCTCTCACACACACGCACGTACGTAAGAGATAGAGGTGAAGGAAGAAGAGAGACAAAGAAATCCTAGTCATCTCTACCATCCTTAAAAACAAAAACGAAAGACCCATAATATCGTTAACAAAGTCAGATGCAGAGATGAGTTCATCTGGGCTGACACCCGATTCTCCTTTCGCTAATGTACAGAGTGAACGGAGCTTAACATCGGCTTTTGTGCACAAGAACGCTCTTGCAAATCATCCCAAGAACATCCAGAGGAATTACCTATTTCTCGTATCTTACCTCAAGTGTGCTTTGCAAATTAACTTGATCACCATGCATCTGCCATTCTGTATCGCTTTTCAGTTTCTTCTTGGGATGCAGAAATCTTCATGCTGAAAAAAAAGAGAGAAACGAAGCGATCAGTGGGTCACATTTTTGTCCACATGCTGTGCATTTCTTCGCGTAAATAATTGTTGTCGCCGAAAGAAAAGTGTAAGTACCGGTACACTCATTGAAAACAGCAGATTCTTGCCAGTTACGTCTCTCCCATGTTTTTGTCTGCGGCAACAGGCGTCCTTCTGGCGTCGTAGTGACCTCGTCAAGGAGCGGATGTAGCCCATGACCAAAATCTGTATGTACATTCGTGACGCGACAACTTTTACCCCTCAGAAATACCGGCTGCTTACCCTCCATGTATGATCAATGCCGACAGTTACCTTTGTAACTTGACTGTTTTTACACCGTTCGAAAATATTGACTGCAGTATCAAACCCTTGTTATCCGCGCCGAAATTTGTCTTAGACGCACAAGGATTTTGACGCTGCCCGAATGTAAAAACCGACGGCTTTTCAGTTTCTGTGATGGAAGCGATTTTTTAAATTTATTCTGAGAAGATTTTTTTCTGTTAGCCGTAGAGAGCACTCTGCTAATGCATCGGTAACCTTTGTGCCCAGTGAAACAAGTTCCGCCTACCAGTACCACCTTGCTTACTGTGTTAATCTGCTCGATTGATCGGATCACAGCTGGCTGCAGGGTTAGGTTCCGGAACGAAGAAACCCTTTAGTCCACAGCAGCCACTTTCCGCGGACTGCTCGGGCTTTTCACGGGTCACGGCGAACCTCAATGTAACCGGTGCCTGAAGCTAAACCCCAAAAACAGAAAACAAAGTCCGACAATCGCAGTGTTGCAGAGGCTTGACGAAAGCGGACCGCAGTTAATCTGTCTGGAGTGAGTGGCTGGAGGTCAACCATCCCCGCGGATCGCGACCAAAAGCTGTGAACTAAAAACAAACATCGAGAAGATCAAAAGGCTTGACGGTGCGTTGGTTCTCATGGAAGATGCGAGAGGGTAGGTTTCAGAGCGCGGGAAATCGTCAATGTACTTAGAACGCTCTCCATGCGAGTCCACGTTTTGACAGCAACGCCCTGCAGGCAGAGTTGCCTCGTGAGACTTTCTGCTGACCGGTTCGAGGTGGCTGTTACAGAGCCGAGAGCCCGCGTGTACACAGCTAGTCGGTGATGCCAGAGCTCCTGTGGTCTAGTCGACAGTCTTACATCGATCCGGACAAAACTCATCAACGAGAGAAAACGCACTTCCCGTGTTTGTAGAATTGTTTGTATAAAAAAGAAAAAAAGACACATACGAGGTCGTAGCACGTCAGCCTTTTCTGGGAGCTAACACGACTGCGCAACCTTTCATTACGTCACGATACGTCGTCTACCGGTAATTTGCGTGTAGTGAACGCTCCGTTTTAAGTCGTCATCAGAGATTCCATAGACTGTGCAGTCCCCGAAACGACGTGGTGACGTCATAACTCGTACAGTCTATGACTTCACAGACGAGTTGCCGCCCTTGGGTTGGCTTGTATGATCATTCTTATCCCCTGTTCATACGTAAAGGTACACGTAAAATACACAGGGCGAATGGGCCTTACGACAACTGTTATGACCAGAAGTGCAGGTACGAACTCTCATGCAAGCCAGTCTGGAATCAACAAATCTTGTTTATGACGAGGAAGAAAGAAATAAGCTAGCTTTCAGATACGTCAATGAACAGAGATTCACTGGCTGTAGCACGCAGTTGCAAATATTAGCAGGCGCGCATCTCAATTTCTGATCTTAGGTCTTAGAGTAAACTGTCTGCAACTGTTTCACTTTCTCAACTAGATCAACTTCATATTTTTTTCAAACTGGTGGTTGTTTTAAGGTAAAATATATGGTTATAATTACATCACAAACATCTACTCATGTTTTCCCCTCGCGGAAAAATTCCACCTGCTTGTCATGGACGTTACGAGTTACACAGAAAGCTCTTGTAACAGTTCGAGTGAGGAAATTCATTTACTTTCTCTACCTGTCATAGGCCAACTACCTGATGAGCGATGAGTGTGGGTACTGTCAGTTGCAAAATTGAAGGGAGGATTATGAACATAAGACAAGAATTATGTACAGTTCTATGTCTGGCTAACAGTGGAAACAAGTCTATGTGCTTTCAAATATTACGAGTGAGCGAGCGGGGCTGGTGGCTGATTTCTTGATGCCTCTTTACGTGGTTGCATTTGGTGACTGGACTGACTAATGATACTGTGGCTGTCTTCGTTGTCTCTGTAAAGGGCATTGAGCCCTTCGGGGAATAACGCTCTAGAAGAATCCTTTTT